>JAFMOD010000293.1:48760-71097 GCA_019802435.1 Corydoras maculifer | reverse complement strand
GCACACACACACACACAAACAAATAGGCACTAACAGAGGTGTTGAATCTTGATAACTTCAAGGCCATTGGAGCCTGATGTACAAAGAACCATCAGCAACTAATAATTAGAGGCAGTCAGGCTCATTATGGACAACAAGTTTTATCCCCAACCATCTCATCTCAGCAGCTTTAGCAGCATAGGCCTGAAGGAGGACGTGTATCTAAGATTCTTAGTAACTATTTTATCTTTTTTGGAAACTTCCTCTATCCCTTTGATCTTTTTCCTCCTAATTATCCAGACAACACTTTAGTTCTTTACCATTGTCTGCATATCGTTAACTTTCTTGAGGAAGAGCTGACGTTCCTCTAATATCTAATCCACTCGGAAGGTCTGTGTGAGAAAAGTAAAGGAAAGAATGTGTTGTATCAAGAGCCCACTCCATCCCCAGTTACTGCTTCTTATCTCTCCGTCAGGTTACACAAGCCTACTTCTGTAAAGGCTTTCAGTGAAGCAAACAACATACAGGGCATTTCCAAAGCTCCACTAGCAATTTCCATGCCCAGCAGCTCGTAAAACGCACTCTAGAGTCAATTAAGAGGATTTTCCCGTCTCACAGTGGTGCAGGCTGGGTCAGACACTCTCACAGGCACAGCACGCAGCACAGGCGGAAGCGCAGGATTTTTCTCAGACAAGAAATCACCACTGGAGAGAGCTGTTTCCATGGTGACCAGATTTAATGTCACGACAATACAGCACAGGAAACTTGTATAACGTAACGTGAGAAGGAGGCTGCGGTATTCTGTCAAACCGACACTGAGGAAAGGGCAGGTGAATTAATGCTGCATGTTGCATTGCTGTAGGAGGAATGCATCACTGGGTTTCCTCTCAAACCAGGCAAACATTTATCAAAATCAAAAGTACACAGAATTCTTGCTTTTTTTCTTAACAGCCGCAGACACCCACATTTGTTTAGGCAGTCACAGATCTGAGGCAGTATGCATTATTCATACTAAGTCCTAATTCTGGATGATTAACACGTTGCGGATCTGGGCCTGATACATAAAGCAATGACAGAGAACAGATCCGAGTGGCAAACGAAAAACAAGCAGCAATGTAAAATGCTTGACAATGCTGTAAAATATGCTTATAGACAGCCAGAGTGATTTTCTTGTACATTTCAGAAGTTTTAACCTACATTTACCCTGGACAATTTTCCCCCCAATGACCACACATATCCATCATATAAGAAAACGCTTTTAAAAGACTTTTGGGGCTCAGATGTAGATAATGTAATGACTGGTAAAGGTATAAGCGATTAAAACGGTCCTAATCCACGCACTAATGCATTAAGCAGTAAGTCAGTTTAATGCACTATTTGTTCCTGTTGTATGTGTAGTGTAGATATTGCTGTTCTTGTTTTATATGTTAGATAGACACACATATGTTAGACACATATTCAATACTAAAAAAAAGTTTATACTATCAAAAGTATAACTTTTTTTTTAAATGCAGCATGAAAAACAAGCCATCCAGCAAAATGAAAATTATTTCAAAAAGTGCATATGCATACACCTGTGTTTAGGATACACCTTAGAACAAATAAATGTACAGACTGGACGTAGCATAAGCTCACTTTTGCCATTATTTAAATGCAAACAATATATATATGAGAGTGATGGTGAGAGTGTCTTTTTTTTGGCAGACAGTGTGTATATAAGAAACATGTCTAGTTTTTATAAAGTGTGGATAGTCATTATGTTATCAGTGCAAAACCCTGCGATTATGTTGTCATCCTGTGTATGCACAAAGCAGTTTATCATGTGGTGATCTACAGGTGTTTCCACTAAATGAATCTTAATAATTAACAACAATGACTAAAGTTTTATGTGAATAAAATAAAAAGCTAATTAATATTCAACCACCATATGCAAATATACGAAATACGAAACATAAGTAATTATTAAATTACTTCATTTTGAAAGCAGAGCTTTAGCATGTAGAAATCATAATGACAGATGTAAATTTTTGGAACTTGTTGGAAAGCCTACCGTGGAAAAGGTATATGAAAGTTCAGTTTGTTTTATTAGCTAAATAGGCTGATTTTAAAACAAATTATTTAGGTTTTGCATTTAAAAGAGTTTATCAAATGAGACTTACAAGTGAGAGAACACTACAAATAAAACCTATAATTTATGGAGCATCAAGCTAAACTGCTGTATCATTAAATACAGGCTTAATGGAAAAGTACAACTAATGAAAACCTGTCATGTAGGTTAACTAAGCCATTTGTCCAACTGTGACATTGTTCACAATAATGCACACTTCTGACTGCTTCACATTTCCTGTCAACGCATGAAATGTGTAAACGTGATGAAACATTATGTTAAATCAAGTAACATTCAAGAAAATACAGATTATTATAAAAAGAAAGCTGATTCCTGAGGAGCACTAAGCCGGTATTCCGTTACTTAGAGATCAATGTTCACTTTAAAAACAGGTCTAGATTACGCCGCGGAACACCAGTTTATTAGTAATTTTGCTTTAAACACATTAATGAATCAAACCTTATTTTTTTATTATAGAGTTTTTATAACTGTTTTATAAAAGCAATAAGGCACTCAAGGTTCTGCATTATTGCATCATTTTGCTTATATATTAAGTGCACAATATTCTCATTAAACTGCTTGAACCTATATGTTATTGTAATGTACTGAATAATAAAATAAAAGTTATTTATTCACAACAAAGAGCAATCTTTCTGCTAAATTAACAGTGCAGAGATATCAAATGCATGTCACAGTTCTAATCTGATCCACCTTAAAGAGGTCTTACTGAGGCTTGCATAAGCCTCTTTCTATGTCAGTCCTTCTTATTGATCAGCTCCCTGTTTAGTACGAGCCTGCCTCAGCAAGGTCATATCCAGCATTAGTTCACCTCTGACCTCTACACTTGGCAGAAGACTGGCCTCTCATCCACATTAACCAAAAAAAAAAACCTGACTTAGCAGCAAAGCCTGAACTGTAAAGTACATTATATAGTATTAATTCAGCAGTGGCATGCCCTCTCATGATTCTAACGCACTAAGTTTTATTTACAGATTCCTACATTTAGTTATCCATCCATCCATTATCTTCCTCTTTATCCTCTACTAGGGTCGCCGGGGGGGTTCCCTATGCCCATCAAAGGGAGAACAATGTGGGAGCTGGGCAGATACATCCAGGCGAGAGAGTCAATCTATCACTGGGCACACACTCACACACACACACACACACACAAACACACACATACAAACACACTCTATATGGGGCAATTTGGAGAATTCAATTGACCTTGATCCATGTTTTTGGACTGTGGGAGGAAACCGGAGAACTCGGAGGACACCCATGCGGACACGGGGAAAATATGGAAAATCCACCAAGATGGATCGAACAGGGAATCCCTAGCGCTGAGAGGCGAACGTGCTAACCACTAAGTCACCGTGCCGCCCACATTTAATTATGTGACAGTTTTTTTTTTTTTACAGAATTTATAATAAAGATATTTACATTTTTAGTTCAATATAAACTTAATAAAGGCCACACTTTATCTGGTATGATTGTAAATAGTGAGTCCTAGAAAACAAACCTGGACATATGGATATTAATTTAGACAAACCTGTTATTTTTATGTGGAGCATACTTTTTTTTTTTTAATCATATGGAATTATCTCCTTATTTTTTGCGTAATCCCATACTAGGGACTAGGGTCTGGGGGGGGGTTCTCCATGCCTATCCAGGAGAGAACATTTCGGGCATTAGACAAATACACCCAGGACACTCCTACAGACACACACGTATAGGAGCAATTTAGATGGGGCAATTTATTCAACTGGAATCCGTTTTTGGACTGTGGAAGTACATGAAAACTCTACCCACATCGGGATTCAAACTTCGAACCCTAGCACTGAGAGGTGGGCGTGCTAACCTCTAAGCCACCGGGACGCCTCTCTTTAAAATAATTACTATTAAAACATTGCATTTTGTAAAATGTCCTATGTTACTAGTTATTGATTTTATTATTACTCCATTATTTCAGTCTATCCACTGATCTATGCACTCAAACAGCACAGTCATCTCAAAGAAAATGTAAATATCTGAAAAGGTCTAATTTAGAAAATAGGCCCTTATTTATATTAAAAGATTCAGAATTTGAAGAGTAATTGCAACATAATTCTGGGTTTCCTCTATGCTGGTACTTGATAGGCATTTCTTACTCTGTATTTTAAAAGGCCACATACATGCAACTCAGAGAAAAGAATATCCATCTGAACTGAACTATGCAGTGAGCAAATCCTCAAATCAGCATTCTGCGAACTGACTGCATTAAAGTATCGCTTTCACTGAAATCTTTGAGCATTAGTTGCGGGGAAACACTTGGATATGGCAGACAATGACAAGACAATAAATAAGCTTTGGCAGTAATGCCGCACTGGTCAGGGGTAGGAGACATGCTAAAGTTAGTGTAGGAGCCATCGCGAACTCTTACTTAAAATCAGAGCAAAGCTTTTCACTAAACAGAGTTTCCCTCTGACACCTAATCATTGGGTTGTTAATCCACATCTAAAAGCACAAGCATTGTGTATTTTTAATTACAATCAAAGTTACACTACTATAATTTTAATAATTGATCATTTAGCAGGCAATTTTATCCAAAGTGATTTACAAGTATCCCAACTTGGTTGGGGTCAGGACACCGGGTTCCCCATACATGACCACTGGAGCAATGAGGGTTAAGGGCCTTGCTCAAGAACCCACATTGGTAACTTCAGTAGAGATTTGAACCCACAACCTTCAGATTGATAGCCCAACACCCTAACCACAGAACTACCACAAAACTATTATGTAGACGTTAGAACAACTGCAGGGTGGCATGGTAACTTACTGGTTAATGCTTATCTCATAGCAATGTGTTTGTAGTTTCTCCTCATGTATGAATCATGTGTGAGCTTGTGGAGCTGTGAAATTTTATCCACAGTCTAAAACACACGCTAGCATATTAACTGAGAATACCAAAGCACCACAGAGTACTAATGTGTGTATGAGTGTGTTTGTCTGGGTGTCTTCCCTGCATAGACTGTTGGCCTGCCTATAGGGCTTGGCAGCCTTTTGCCTCATGAACTCTGGGATAGCCCCCAGCATATTCAGTCTCAACTGAATATGGGCAGATGTTTGGTTTTACTTTTCAAGTTCTATTTTAGATTTGTACTATACTTCCAAGGCGGCATGGTGGCATAGTGGGTAGCACGTTTGCCTCTCAGCGCTAAGGATCCAGATTTGAATTTGGAGTTTCCATGTCCTCCCCGTGTCATGTGGGTTTTCTCAAGGTTCTTTGGTTTCCTCCCACAGTCCAAAAACATGTATACAAGGTGAATTGCCCCTAATTTGCCTTTATATAGTGTGTGTGTGTGTGTGTGTGTGTGCCCAGCAAGAGATTGCCGATATCTGCCGATAAGTGTCCAAAACGTTCTCCCCTGGATCTGCAAAGGGAACCCTCTGCGACCCTAGTAAAGCACTACCATAACCTGTTTTAAAAAGAAGATTGCCTGTATCTCGATATTAAGAGTATCTATTTGAGAACGGCTAACATAAAAAAAAGTCTGCTGATACAATGTGGTTCTCAAAATTATATTTATACAGTACCCACACCAGAGTTAAGTGGGATAAAGCTAATAGTAGTCAGTGAAGTGCCTTTAAAGTAGACCCCATTAAACGTGTTGAATGAGTGACTATGAAGAGAAAAGATAATGTGAATACAATCAAGCAGAACGACAGAAAAATTTATGTTGTCCTTTTATCCACAGTGAAAGGCGAAAAATGTGAGATGGCTATATAAATTGCTAGAGGATAAAGCACTTAGTTGAATATAACATTATCTACCTTACCACCTGGACAAAACACCCTCATAAATAAACCTGTCAAGATATTATAAGCTTTTACCCAAATTATTAACTGTAGACGATAGTCGGCATTTATGTGACTACAATACAGTTCCTAAAATCTCCTTTCTAACTCTTTGCTTGAGAGTAGTTTAAATGAATATCCATTTGCAATTATGAAAATATTGTGTAGGAAGTTTTAGAAAAATTATGTCCTAGCAGATACATAAGTTCCAATATAAAACATTTGGAAACACATTCCATTAATCTAATGTTTATAATGTATAATGTTCTTATTAATAATGCTGTATACATTATTTATAAAGCTTTATTTAAACATTGCCATAAGCCTTAATGTACATAGCTGTTCATAATAACACCGATAAAGTGTTGTATCAATATGCCCTTTATAATTATATGTTATAATACAGACACAATGCATTATAATACATATTTGAACTGTTCATTAACTTTTTAAAGAGACCAGTGTCAATGTTTTTAATATTTGAGTTAAAAACAATGCTTTATCTTAGAATAAAACTGTATTAATTACTATTAATAACAACAATGAGGAAAACGTTTTTTATAGGATATTATATAGATATTAGCACATAATGACTAATGAAGGACTAAAAAGGCTCTTAACAGACTTTAAGTTAAGAAAAACAGCAAGGGACCAAAGTCTCATCTCATCAAATTATCTTCCGCTTAATCCTCTACAGGTGGCAGGGGATCTCCATGCCTATCATGGAGAGAAGGTTTTAGGCGCTGGGCAGACACACCCAGGACAGGGCGTCGACACATATTCATTATCTAAAATGAACTAATTAAAGCAGCTAATTCAGGGCGGCACGTCGGCTTGGAGGTTTGCACGTTCGCCTCTCAGCGCTAGGGATTCCCGGTTTAAATCCCAATCTGGGTGGAGTTTCCATGTTCTCCACGTGGCGTGTGAGTTTTCTCTGGGTTCTCTGGTTTCCTCCCACAGTCCAAAAACATGGATTAAGGTCAATTGAATTCTCCAAATTTCCCCATATAAAGTGTGTGCCCAGCGATAGATTGGCGCCCTGTCCTGGGTGTATTTGCCCAGTGCCCGAGACGTTCTCCCCTGGATGGGCATGGGGAACCCCACCGCGACCTAATAGAGAATAAAGCGAAAGATAATGAATGGATGGATGGAAGCAGCTAATTCACCTTGAATCTACGTTTTTAAACTGTGGGAGGAAACCGGGGAAAACATGGAAACACCAAGATTGGGATTCAAACCTGGATACCAACATGCCGTGTAAAAGGCATATAAAGTCTTATAACATACTGTTATAACAACATATGAGTGTAATTGTAAAGGTTAATGTACATTACCAGAGGCTCAAGACTACTGTTTTGAAGTAAAATGCACTATAAATACAGGTAACAAAGAAACATCAAATAATATAAAGATAAAAAATGTTAAGACCAAATGGGTCCTCACAAAAACAGAAACTAGTCATTCTGTGGAAATGGCAACTTTCATTAATATAGAAAAAAGTATATTAAAAGTTTTGTGATTAAATCATAAACTAAAGTAACGTTAACTGCAGATCGATTTGCATATCTTGCGGAGCAGAACTGTAGATTTTGAAACAGAAATGTACACACACAGGATCCAAGTGCTTCAGGTAATATCCTGAGTGTATTTATGAGATGACAGCTACAGATAGGCCACGAAACAAATTAGATCAGAAAGCAGCCAACCTTGTCGTTCTATGCAGGTCCTAAGAGTATTAAAACATGCTGACCCTAAAGTATGGAACACCAGAGTCAGCTCATTGTTCAAGCATCAGTACAGACACAGCAGACGAAAACAGCAGGTGTAACATAGCATGACAATGTGAGGGCTCAGGTTTTTCTATTAACCCCCTTTTCTTAGTGGGAGCAGACAGAGTTATTCTAACCCTATCTGAAAGTCCCAACACCCTCTACACATTGTTGTGACAGCAATGATACCCATCAGGATTTTATCCCTATGGACCTAAAGTGGCCTCTAGTAGTCATTTATCAGGTGCTATGTGGTGTTCAAAAGACCAGATAACTCAGAGAATAAAAGTGTGTAGAGGACAGTCTGGACACTTCTAATAATTGTTTAAGCCTCTGCTGATTTGTCACAAGAATAAAACTCATAGACAATTCACATATTAATTAATTTAATATACAGAATAATATGAAGCCTGTTTCTATATGCTTATTCGCCTCGTAAAACTGGGGATCAATGTTCCGTGTTCTCTTCGTGTTCACATGGGTTTCCTCCGGGTTTGCTCCCACAGTCTGAAAAACATGGATTCATTGAAAAGTGGCTGCTCTAAATGGCTCCTATATAATGTATGCTTCTGTCCGTGTGTGCTCCGTAATGGATTGTCACCCTGGGTGTATTTGCACAACACTTGAAACTTTTACCCTGGATGGGCATGGACATGGGAATGGCCATGTGCATGGGCAACCCTCCTCCCCCCGTTCTCATGCAACCCTAATATAGGATTAACTTACATAGTGAATGAATGATTTGTTACATGCAGAGAACTCATGATCGAACTCATTCAATGTATAATATAAAGCCTGTTTTATATACTAATAAAATAAACTGAACAAATTGTATTTATATTCTCATCAAAAGTCTGTTAGACCCATTTATTGGTGGTCTTATGTATAAATAAACCTTTAACACCTTATTTTAAAATGTGTGGGTGTGAGTGTGTTTGTGTGCTGTTCTCTTGGCTTGCAAGGAAGACTGAACTGACATGTATGTGCAAATGGCTCGATGGGTCATATGGGCTTCATATGTGTGTGTATTTGTGTATAAGCTCTTATTTTCATTGATGATTCACACATGGTATAGCCTCAGCAGTCGACCACTCTTTGCCTGGTTGCCATGGATACAGTGATGAGCTAAATACATTATTAAATCTACTCAGCCTCACATACATGCTATGCTATAAAGGTCATTATTTGTGCACAGCCATCATTATTGATTACTGTTTTGGCACTAACTTTTAATAACCTAAACCTAATCCTGATGTAAATGTAAATGACTCTTAAATAAGTGTTGTTCAGGTTGAAGCTAAGGCTTGATACAAATAATACCTAAACCAGTACATATTGACAAGGTGTTATCAATATTCAAATGTGCTTCGAATCATAACCCCAGACATTGTGATTGTGAAACATCTGCATTTACATAAGAGCTGAGTTTTAAATCCTGATACAGTCTTTTTGACTACTAATTTATTCTGCATTACTGAATCATGTTATATATTTGAGTGATTCACAGAAAACAATGACTTAGATCTTACATTACTCTTACATAAACTGCCTTATATTATGCCAGGATAACAATTAGTATAACTAGCATGTTGCCTAAGTCTTTATCTACGTTAGACTTGGTTTTCAAAATCATGAGCAGATACTAACATGTATTAGAACCTACACATTCTGTACTACACAGAAAAACATGTGCTACTCAAGAATAAATCATTTAACAATAAAGATGCCAATTTATTACTGGATTGAATATGTGGAATGTACAATCCAAACATTGCTTATTAGTGCAGACATTTAGCTTATGTTTTTCTGATGTTGTTTTTCTATACAACATTCGATGCAAAGGCCAGCAGTAATATAATCAGAAATTGTACAAAAAGTACTGTATAGCTGTAGGGTTTTTACATTAACAGTGAATCATGTCATCTTAGTCTTCTGTTTTGACAGACAGACAGGCATGAATGTATATACAAGTAAAGCAGTATAGTTTAATACTCCTGGTCCTCATCTAAAATAAGACTTTGATTTTTGAGATTTTACAAGGACCACACAGGCATTATAATGCTACTATCGATTTTCAATAGCATATTTACAAAGCAAACAACAATCTCATTTGATTTCATAGTCATCTGCATACCAATGCTCCCAAAAGCCAGCATCCAACCCACATGCAGACTCCAACTCTACAGCCAGGAAGTATCTACTCTACAATCAAGCACACACCAAAACACACAGATTGCTCTCTGAGTATAAACAATTCCTCACCCCACCCCTGTAACACCCCATGCCAACTACCTTTCTCCTTCACCATGACCATTGGCTCTTTCTGCTCACACTGCTGCTGGGCTCGAAAGAAGAGAGAAGCTGCTGCTGCTACTGCTGGTTGCCTCGGTTTCCCCTCTAACCGTCAGTCCAACTCAGGAAAGAGAGCGAGAGATAGAGTGGGAGAGAGCTGGAGAGAGAGCGCGAGAGAGAGAGAGAGAGAAAGAACCAAGTGGAGAGCAGGCTGGCAAAAAAGGAGAAAAAAAAATACAGAGAAAAGGGAAGACCAAAAAGAAATGTAGGAGGAACTGGCAGACTGTTCTCTAACTAGCCAGTCATTTGGTCTCCGTTCTCGAGCCGTCCCCTTTTTCCAAACGTGTGTGTGCGTGAGTGTCTGTGTGTCTGTGTGCGTATCAATGTGTGTGTTTGAGGACTCTGCCCTCACTGTGCTGAAATAACCAGGTTGCAGCTGCTGTGTGTGACAAATGCAGATTCCATAGTCATAATCCCTCCTAGTTAGAGACACCACCTTAAATTCTTCAAAAAGACAGCGTGGGGAGGGCTGGGACATGTGACGCTTTTTTATATTCTATCTCTCCCTCTCTCTCTCTCACTCCCTGTCTCTCTATCCCTGTCTCTCTCACTCTGGGTTTTTGGTCGCTGTTTAACACAGACACTGTGTTCCAGGACAACTACACTCATTTATGCAGCATTAGATCTAATATCTGAGAGTTTTCTGACCAAGCCACTGTCTTATTAAAAAACTGCAGCATATTATTGGTCATTAACAATGAGGGTAAGCATTTAAGTATTTTGCAGGTGTTCAGACAACACTACCTTAAAATATATGTTGCCAACTGTAAAGGTTAGTGACGAAAATTTGAGATATATTTAACAGGTCTGCACAAAGCAGAAAACAAATGAAAACCAAAGAAAACTAGAACCTCTGTGTCTAAATGTAAGAAGTTAAGCACAGTAAGTCTTATGAATGGGCTTCAAAATGCCATTATACCGAAAACAGTTATGGAATAAGATAATTATAAGGCACAGGTCTTATGTGTTAAATATGTGTTACATATTTCTGATGATGTCATATAATCAGCTCCAAGATCTTTTAAAAAATATATTTTTAATTAAAAAAAATTAAAGTTATAAGAATTGTAGTTCAATTTGTTATGTGGGGGGAAATGAATGCAAATACATATCAACATAGCATAAACATATAAAAAAATATTATAGTTCTTTGCACCCAGATATGAATCTTCTAATATCAAAATTTTCCAAAATATACAAAACCACAAAAACACTGAACTTGTCAAATTCACCCTCACCGCCCTAAAAACAAACTTTACACCATTTGCAAGAAACATCATCACAACAAAAATTTCATTATTCATTACTTAAGATAAAGAAGATGAGATAAAACAAACTCATATGATACAATCGAGCAAATTCATTTGTTATTAATTATACAAAGAATATAAAAAGCCAAATGCCTAGACTAAAGCTACCCAAGCAAAACCCTATTTGTACTCTTTCAGTAAGCTCCATCTATCCATCCATCTTCCGCTTTATCCTCTATTATGGTCACGGTGGGCAGACACACCCAGGACAGGGTGCCAATCCATCACACTCACACACACTCACTCACACAAACACACTCTATAACACACTCTGGGCAATTTCGAGAACTCAATTGACTTGATCCATGTTTTTGGACTGTGGGAGGAAACCGGAGAACCCGAAGGAAACCCGCACGGACACGGGGAGAACATGGAAACTCCACCCAGTTTGGGATTCAAACCGAAAATCCCTAGTGCTGAGAGGAGAACATGCTAACCACTAAGCCACCGTGCCACCCTCTGCTAAGCTCCTACTAGTTTTATTTGATCTTTTATGACTATGAATAAAAGTATTCCAAAAGTGCCTAGTTAGACCAAATAAAGTCACTAAATCATCTGTTTTTGTTTTTTATTAGCCATGACTTTATGAAACACAGGGCTGAAGTATACTAGACCCATTTTTAAAATGTGTCACAAAGTGACAGGACACATTACTCATTCAAATTTACTGAAGTCAGTTTGCGAGGACTCAGGAATAGGGCTGCCCCCTGTCTCTTATATCAGAATCAGAGTCAGAATTTGATTTTATTTGGCCAAGTATGTTTTACACACAAGGGATTTGGTTGTGGATCGATGGTGTCTATCTAGTATAATTACAGTTTACTTTACAGTATTCATTTATTTAAATAAAGGTGCGGTATGTGCAAGTGCAACATTAGGCAATGATTTGATTTGTGTATGTTGTGTATGCTTAAATTATTGCATAATATAACAGGGTTGTCATGTATTGTAATATAAATATGTCCCAAAATAAAGAAAATTCACAATACAATTGTTTCAATTTTCAATTTCAATTTACACTGTGTTTTTAATTACACAAGTTACACAAGCAGAGTAGAGAAGAGAATTTTATTTTCTTTTAAATCTAATCTGTTTTTCTTTCTATTTTTTTCATTGTGAATTTCCCCATTGTGGACCAATCTTATCTTAACTTATTTTTAAGGATTTGTATGGGGGTATTTATTCAAGGAATCAAAGAGACTTTTTTGTCATTTTCGAAACATGTGGTACATGAAATGTTAACAAAATTCCATTTCACAGATTTGCTAGTGATGGTTTAAAATCTAAAAGCCCAGAACATAAACTTGCTATTCCCTAACTATTATTATATTCATATTAAATTTCATTTGTCCCCCAATACCAATGAGCTTGTAATTGGGTTGTAATTGGATTTTGCAGCAAGACAGTGATTAAAAGTGGAAGACAGAATCCATGTCAAATGTTAATCCCAGCCTTGAAAACCACTGCCAAATTACTGACCACTAAAGAGGAACAAAGACCCTGAAGACCTGGACAGATGAGGTATGCTCTGCTTAGTCTATTCTCTAATAAGAGCACACTCGTACAGGACATTCAGTTCAATGTGCGTAATGATGTAGTTCAGTTGGTTAAAAATAACTAACTAATACCCACACAGAACACAGTCCCTTCAATGTCTGTGTCAAAAACTATAAATGAGTATAAAAATAAATCATGTTAGAAAAAAGTTAATTTAAAGGAATATTTTTTCTGCTTTGGTTTAAAATGTATTCTGGTGTTTTTTTTACTGTCCTAAAAACATTTTCATGTAAAATACTATAATACAGGTGACACAGAAAGTGGATAGATTAAGACAAGCACAGAAATATGTGAGAAACCATTGAGAAAAGCACTACGAATTTCCAGTCATTTGGTGAAAACAAAGATTGTCTTTAGTTTCTCATTGTTTTATTAAAAGGGCAAAAGTATGTGCATGTGTGTATATGTGTGTTCCCTATACAAATCCATATCATGGCCTTGATTACCACAACATTTTAAATACTTATTCTTCAGGATCCTGTAAAGGTTTATATACACTTTACAATCACCAAAAAGCCCCTCAAGATGTCTCACAACATGTGGTTCGAGCAGCAACACCAGTGATTGGTGTTCAAAAGTGATTAGGTTGGTAAGGAAACTTATATTTGTGTAATGTGGATTTTCTTATATTAAAAAAAATTTTTTTTTTTTCAACTCATACACTGATTTTTTTTCCCAAAAAAAACTCCAAGAAGCAATAAATTACACATTAAATAACATTTACACCATTTGCAGGAAACATCACAAACCCGGGCAGAGAAAAGGCTTTAAACTAAACACATGTTATCATTATCAGGTTTTGATTTATGATTAATTATATAAGGTTTATTGTTTGAAAAGTGGAACAGAGATCTAGAATTAAACTGAAACCTACAAAAAATATAGGCTTTTTCCCGTTCAGAATTAGGGTTCAATAAGGTAATAAGGTATGAAAGGAAGTGCATTATTCCGCTTTGCGTCATCCTCAACAACACCTCTTTAAAATGAACGGCGTTCGCTAAGAAACAGGATACCAGTCAAAAAACGGTCAAATTACAGAACGCATTTTATAAACAACAGTCGCAAGAGGTTTAGTGCTCAGCCTGGGAATTGGTTTGATGTTTATATTAATCGGTATTTCCATTAATGATACATGATTTAAAATAATGTATTGTATATTATGCATTGATACAAATGTGAAGCGGTCAGAGGTATAAATTATTCTCAATGTAACAGCTGGACAAAACAATCAGCAAATCAGATTTAAGGACTGGAACTACCCATTTTACATTCATTCATTCATTCATTATCTCGGGGGGGGGGGGGGGGGGGGGGGGGGGGGGGGGGGGGGGGGGGGGGGGGGGGGGGGGGGGGGGGGGGGGGGGGGGGGGGGGGGGGGGGGGGGGGGGGGGGGGGCGCCAATCCATCGCTGGGCACACACTCACTCACACATACACACTCTAAATTGGGCAATTTTGAGAATTCAATTAACTTAATCCATGTTTTTGGACTGTGGGAAGAAACCGGAGAACCCGGAGGAAACCCACGCAGACACGGGGAGAACATGGAAACTCCACCCAGATGGGGATTCGAACCGGGAATCCCTAGCGCTGAGAGGCGAATGTGCTAACCACTAAGCCACCGTGCCGCCCCTATTTTACAATGGATAATAATAGAAAATAAACCTAAACATAATAAACCTACTTAAAAATGGATAATAAACCTACTTAAACATCATGTGTTTTACTCTAATTGAATCTCACATGGATCAGTGTTTAATTTTTATTTGAACATTAAACAATGCAAAACAAATAATTAAAGAAATATTTAACATTCAACATACTAGACATTAATCTTTGTGTGTGAATTAGATTTTTATGTTAGATGCATTGATAGCAATTTACAGTAAATGTGCAGATTTTTACTTTGGATAATGTGTTAACTTATTTTCATTTAAAAAATAAAACAAAAGCAGAGTTTGATTAAAAGATGTATATGCCTTTATGTACATTTTTGCTTTTATGTAATTATGGGAAGTTTGCCACCATTTACAATTACATGTTTATGATAACAATCTTTTAAAATAGAGTTAGGTACAACAGAGGGACTTTTAAGTACAGTTCCACCCCTAGTCTTCATATAATAAAAATTTTAAAAAGAAAGAATGGTTACTCATTCAAGGACACATAAGACCATCTGTGCACTAAGTACTGAATAGTTTCTAAAGGATAGTCTGCCTAGTCTGGTCTATTGTATTCTCTTCGCACTAGATTATAGGATTATTGGACAACAATCAAGTCTGTGAATTCACTGAGGCATGTTATTAAAACCCAAAGCATTTGTCTCTCAAGAAGTAAGCATGTGCGGGAGAAAGAGCCAGTCTGAGGAATTATTCAGCAGCCTCAGCATACTCCCAAAAAAATTCTGATCCCCCACCTTCCCCCTGTCCCTCACATAGACATAATTAACCTATTTGCATTTTAGGCAGATGTTTCAAGTTCTATGTTTATGAAATGAGGCTACATTGTGCCTAAAAGACCTTGAATATTTTATGAATGGGATGACTGGCAACATATTTAGCCCAAAATATTTATTTATATGACGTGTGAAAGTGTCAGCCATATAAAACATATTTGTATCATTGTCAGTCTGCATTGCATGCAGTGGCAGTGTCACACAAATCAATACACAGCTGTTAAATCACTACACTATAGGGACAAAAGTACTGGGACACCCCTTATCATATTACAACTCATATCATTTATACATTTAAGTTTGCAATTTGAAAATTTCTATGCTTCTGACCTTATGGAAACTTCCTTAATGACTATTGCATAAAGCATGGTTGCATGGGTTTGGTACGTTTGGTGTGAAATCAATTGGCTAGCCCACAATAAGCTCTAATTTATAAATAGCACTATTACATACCTTTAAAAAACCAAAATTATTAATTGCTGGACAGGCTTTCTCATCTAACATCAGTCTATTTTTCCACAAATGCTCATCTAGACAAATCAGCAGAAAACACCACAGACGCTATAATGCTAATCATCCGGATGGACTCATTATACACAAAAAAAAAGTAAAAAGAAAGAAATAACTATTCCAACAATAATAAACAATGTTAACTGTTAATCCACTGGGACACTGACATGAATTCAGCAGTGTAACCTAAGTGGACGAGCTTGTGCCACGCCAAGAAGCTCTCCAAAATACTGTAGAAAGTTCCCAGGAAAACAGAACCTGTTGCATTAGGTGTCACAATGCTTATCCATATAGTGTATGTATAAAAACATTTACATTGATGAGTTTCCTTTATTTTAAGTCATAATGAGGTTTTGATGAAATGGATATTTTCCACTGTACAAAGTATTAGGCAGACACAATCCAATCAAATTGGCTTGTTGGTTAGCATGTTCGCCTCTCAGCGATGGGGATCCAGATACGCTGGGGATCCATGTTCTGAGTGTCCATGTTCTCTCAGTCTCTGCATGGGTTTCCTCTGAGTTCTCCGGTTTCCTCCCACAGTCCAAAAACATGGATTTAAGGTAAATTGGCTGCTCTGAATAGAACCTTAGCCTTATTAAAAATAATCCCAGTGTGCCCAAGTGAGTGAGTGTGTGCCAGTGATGGATTGGCACCCTATCCTGGGTGTATCTGCCCAGCGCCTGATACATTCTCCCCTGAATGGGTATGGGGAATGCCCCAGCAACCCTAGTCCTTAGTATAGGATTAACTTGATGGTTGGGTTAAAACACAGGGTTCACCATTCTGCACTGCTGGAGAAATAAGTTTTAAGGGCCTTGCTTAAGGACCCACATAACTTATTTTATGGACACTTGATTTAAACCCACAACTTCTGCTTGATAGCCCAACGCCCTAACCACTGAGCTACTGTACCACGCCTATCTACAACAGGCATCAACACATACCTGTGCACCACGTATGAGAGACAGTGGCGGTTCAATCTGATCAGGCAAATCTGTACAGAACAGCACTAACGTACAATCATTTTGTAACAGCACATTCTTTTTAGAACAGTTTTTTATATAATTCCAGTTCTTAATGTTTAAGTGTGGGTCTCCTGGTTTTGTGGTCTAAAGCATTGTGCTCAATCATAAGACTAACTGATGTTCAGTGCTCGGCTTGTTTGAAGCCAAGATTTACAAAGAGGATTGCTTTCGTTTTGTCTTCTTTTATTTTCAGGAGGTTGTAATCATGAAACGAAATGATATGTCTGTGTTGGTGCCAGTGTACACAGGTCAAAAAACAGGAGGTTGCTTTGCACCTTTTGCTACAGACACAGTGTAATCTTTTGTGTGATTTATATTTGAGTCGAATATGCTTTTGAATAGCACTATTTTAGCAAGAACTGTAATACAAACAGACTTTTAAAACCTGCAGGAAGTAAGCAAGTGGTGAATACTAACACACTATGAACAAGTTTTTCATTTTGGTTTGATGTAATAGAGTATATAAAGGTCACACAACTTAGCTAAATATGCTTTTAAAAGTAAAATGGTTAATTACTATAATATTTGTTATTTTTATTTGTCATTTATTCATTATCTCCCGCTTTATCCTCTATTAGGGTCGCGGTGGGGTTCCCCATGCCCATCCAGGGGAGAACGTCTCGGGCGCTGGGCAGACACACCCAGGACAGGACGCCAATTCATCACACTCAAACACACACCCGAAGGAAACCCACGCAGACACGGGGAGAACATGGAAACTCCACCCAGAAGGGGATTCGAACCAGGAATCCCTAGCGTGGAGAGGCGAACGTGCTAACCACTAAGCCACCGTGCCACCCTATAATATTTGTAAATGATCAATTAAACTGTAATCATGAAAATTGTAATTTGTGAATATAATTTGATTTTAATTACTAAATAATATTTTAAATATATGTATGACCCCGCTGTTTAAAAAAGAAAGACTCACATTAAGGTTTGTTGTATTTGTGTTATTTTTATTTCAACCCTGCAATGTTCTGCATTTATACTGTTTATTCTCAGTCAACATAGACCTGTATTGTTGTTATTACAACCCCTATATCAGCTTCATCTGTTTGTCTGTGTGTCTGGTAAAAAGTGTGAGGAGAGAGAATCCAGACACACACCAGAACAGACACAATCAGACACATATACGCACACATTTGTTTAAATGCATTGGGGAATCTTATGTGGACTATATAGACTTCAATTATGTATTATAAATGTTTCCAAACCCAAACCATAACCATAGTTATTTCTAGCCTAATCCTTATACTGACCCAAACTTTACCCTAAGCTGAAACTTTGCACAATTGTTCATCGTCACTGACAACACATGAATCAAAAAAAAAATTACCCATTAATTAACTATCCACCCATCCATTATCTTCCGCTTTATCCTCTACTAGGGTTGCAGGAATTAATTTAGGGTAAAGTAATTTAACAAGATATAGGGGTGGTTTTAAAAAAATATATATTATTTTAACATTTTGCTTGTTGTTATACCCTGTTTGGTCCTGTAAGGTCATTTGTTTAGTTGGACCTGAATCCTGTTTTTGCTCTGCTTTTGCCTGTATCACTGTGTATCCATTTTTCTGGCTTATTATGATTAAAGATTAATTGATTTATTTTACTCCATAGCTCATATTAGTCACTCTATTATATTGATTTTATTCTAGCCCTTGTAGTTGTCTTGATGCAGTGCAGACAACATGACAGTTAACACATCTAAGCAATATGAAATAAAAGAATCAAACAATCTAAAATGCTAAATATCATTTAAATCTGGCTAAATCATAACACATTCACAGATTTTAATTACTTAAATACATAATAAGTCAATATTTATAGAGAATCCGTTTTTACTTAGAATATTACATTAACATTAACATTGACATTTGAGACCAGGTGCCCAATCTATTGCATAAAGACAGTTGATTAATTTCAATGTATATTAAAGGGATATTTATTAAAATGACATTTTTATTGCTTCCAGTGTTGCAGTGTTTGTTCTTACTCTTAGAGATAAAATACAACCCACAATGAATACACAACGAGTGTGCACTGAGCAGTAGGAGCAAGAAGTGTACTTCACCACCTCCACCATCACAATATGATGTAAAGGTGAATTTCATATCAAAAAAGTTCAAAGTGAATTGGACTTCAAAAGCCACATGGCAGAATGAAAAGGCTGGTTCCCTCTAGATGACTCACTCTAGATGACTCACATTCCTGTAAATGACTCACTCCTTGCTAAACAATTGTTTTGATGTGTTCAGGCAAAATATTGAAAACTGTAAAATATCCAGAGTCTGACAGAAATACAAAGGAAATCAAGATGTTCCTGCAGCATGAAATGAACAATAATGTTCTGTCACAAGCAAAAGCAACGGAAAATGAATGTTTATCCAGACTATTAACTAGATGACAGCTGGACAATCCCTCCTCAACATAGTGGTTATAAAACTAAAACTAAAATTCTGCCATCTGCCGTTGTCTCCAAACTGTTCTGGTAGCCCTTCAAAAAACAGCACTCTTTTTATCTATACATGTTTTCTTACCCGTTCCTATGTTAGGATGTTCCATCTTCTCCAATATTACATACTGGCTAGGATCGAGGAATGGCAACTGCTCCATCATGGACTGTTTGGGAATGAGATAAAGCACCTCTGCAACATTCCCATCCTCGATGATGGACATGCGCCGCACTGAGTTCTTGCGCGTTGTTTGATTCTGTATGATGGTGTCATCACTGCGGCTGGAGCCACACAGCTTGCCCAGCATGTTCAAGTTGGGCAGGTTGGGCATGGTGAATCCTTAAGCCCTGTGCTGCTGAGTGTGTGCTGTGCTGTAAGCAGAGAAAACACCACACCGTCTACAAATCACCCAGATGCTCAATGCCAGGACTATTGGGTCCAAAGAGAGCACAGCTCCGTGCAGCACAGTAACTACTGTTCCTCAGGTAAAACGTGATGCTGCATATGTTGGCAAAGCAGCCCTAAGCTTATGGTGAGAGCTACTTCCTGAAGCCTTAAGCAGCTTAGCGCCGATGTATTTTTAGTGATTATTTTCCCATGGGGGAATGTGAGCACCTGGGTTAGCCAGGTGTCATGACTGATGACTCGGTGTTAGCAGACTGCAACACAAGCAGCACTGTGAGAAAAAGAGACAAACTGGATTAAACCTTTAGAAAATATGGCATGATTAATGAGATTAAAGAGTATCCAGTGTCGTTTTCATTTCACAACAGACGTTGAGTGTCAGATCAAGCTATAAGCTGACCGCATCTGCACAAGGCAAACCTGTGACTGACAGGCAAATAAGTCTGATAGCAGTCAGTCAGTGGCAGTGCTACGTTAGATGCTCTCAACCCCAGCGGGGGGCACATCAGAAAAAAATTCATTCATTAATTAATTTATAGCTTCCGCGTAATCCTAAATTATGCCCATCAAGTTGGGAACGTTTCGGGCGCTGGGCAGATACACCCAGGACACGGTGCCAATCTATAACTGGGCACACACTCACTCGCACACACACACACACACACACAATATATGGAGCAATCAAAGGCATTTAATTTATTTTGAATCCATTTTTTTGGACTGTGGGAGGAAACTGGAGAACCCAGAGGAAACCCACACGGACACAGGGAGAACATGGAAACGCCACACGGATCGGGATTCAAACCTGGACCATAGCGCTGAGAGGCAATCGTGCTAACCACTAATCCATTGTGCCACCCCAGATTTTTTATTTTTTTCAAAAAGCACAAAAAAATTGTGGGACATAGTTGGGGGACATAGTTACTACTGTGTGCTAAAATAAATTTGTGAGGGAGTGTGTATTTAAATGCAGACGTGCCGCTCAAGAAAGATTAATCCAAAGAAATGAGCATGGAAACCTGCAAAGCATAAAAGAACTGAGTACAGTGTAGAAGAAGAAGATGAAAAGTAGTATTGCATGCAAAAGACATTGAGGAGGACAGACATACTGTTACTTGAACTAATTTATACATTTAAGGAAACCACGTGATGGGAAAACACAGCTTACCCGAATGGAACCAAAAGTTAGTTAATTAAGACTAATTAACTGAACAGAACATGAATGCACAAGAAAACATAAGCCAGGTGGGGGTGAAGGGGTGGAATTAGAACACAATGTCCCAGTGCTGATGCTCGGGACCTGTAAGCTTTAAAATGTTCAGTGCTGGGACCAATATTTGGCTGCAGATATGTCCACATTTAGTATTGAATTGTTGCTGCATCTGAGCGTGATTATAACAGCAAAGCACAAAGGGGCTGTCATGAATGCCCATCAAAGCTAAAGCACAAAACTCTCTAGCCACAGATGTCACGTGACAAAAAGTAACATAAAACACCCGAAAAAAGAAAACTATAAAAGGACTAAATTCTGTATCCTCTAGCTCATCTGTTCAATGGGGTTAAGGTCAGGGCTCAGCGCAGGTCAGTCAAATTCTTCCACAACAAACTGAAAGAACTATGTCTTTGGAGCTGGCTTCGTGCATTGGGGCATAGTCAAAGCTGAAATAGTAAAGAGCCTTTCCCAAAATGTTCTCACAAAGTTAAAAGCACACAAATGTTAAATATCCTTCATTTTATACACCTGCAGCAATGTGATGAATTAGGGCTGCAATGACGAATCGATAAAATCGATAAAAATCGATTATCCAAAGTATCGATAATGAATTTCCATTATCGATTCGTTGTGTCGCGCGATTTCCGCGTTACTCGCGATGTCGCAACCGCTTACGTCACCTGCAGCGCTTCAACAACGCTGGAAAATAATAGCGGGTTGAACAGAACGAGGCGGAGTCTGCAAAACACGTTGATAAATCGCACAAATGAAACACAGCCAACGCAGAAAAAGCTCCAGTTTAAATCCAAACTGCGGGAGATTCACTTTCACACAAATAAAGAACGTGGATCATGCAGCTCTGTGAACGTGAACTGAGCTGCACGCAGCACCATCGTCACTTGAATTTATCCGATTCATCGATTAATCGAAAAAAATAATCGACCGATTAATCGATTATTAAAATAATCGTAGTTGCAGCCCTAGACTAAATGACATATCGAAATTTTATAATTAAAAAAGTGACCCGATACTTTTGTCCATATTGTGATTATATCTCACAAAAATATTTTTAAAAATTATTTCAAGACTCGGCGGCACGGTGGCTTAGTGGTTAGCACGTTCGCCTCTCAGCGCTAGGGGTTCCCGGTTCGAATCCCCATCTGGGTGGAGTTTCCATGTTCTCCCCGTGTCTGCGTGGGTTTCCTCCGGGTTCTCCGGTTTCCTCCCACAGTCCAAAAACATGGAACAAGTTAATTGAATTCTCAAAATTGCCCTCTATAGAGTGTGTCTGTGTGAGTGAGTGTGTGCCCAGCGATGGATTGGCGCCCTGTCCTGGGTCTATCTGCCCAGCGCCCGAGAC
>JAFMOD010000293.1:36088-48345 GCA_019802435.1 Corydoras maculifer | reverse complement strand
TTCCCGGTTCGAATCCCCATCTGGGTGGAGTTTCCATGTTCTCCCCGTGTCTGCGTGGGTTTCCTCCGGGTTCTCCGGTTTCCTCCCACAGTCCAAAAACATGGAACAAGTTAATTGAATTCTCAAAATTGCCCTCTATAGAGTGTGTCTGTGTGAGTGAGTGTGTGCCCAGCGATGGATTGGCGCCCTGTCCTGGGTCTATCTGCCCAGCGCCCGAGACGTTCTCCCCTGGATGGGCATGGGGAACCCCACTGCGACCCTAATAGAGGATAAGCGGGAGATAATGAATGAATGAATGAATATTTCAAGACTCATCGTTTATCGTTTTTATCATTCATTCATTCATTCATTATCTTCCGCTTATCCTCTATTAGGGTCGCGGTGGGGTTCCCCATGCCCATCCAGGGGAGAACGTCTCGGGCGCTGGGCAGATAGACCCAGGACAGGGCGCCAATCCATCGCTGGGCGTTTTTATCATTTCAGTTAAATTAAGTTTATTTGCAAAGCAATAAGCCATGAAAAAATGCATTAATGTCAATAAATCAAAGGCAGGATGTTTTATTAGGCATAATGTGAAGCAGAATAAAATGTGATTTACTGACAATAATAAACAACCTCGAGTGCCTTATTGTTTTTATTAACTGGTAAAAAACACACTTTAATAATAAAATAAGGTTTTCTTCATTAATGCGGCGGCACGGTGGCTTAGTGGTTAGCACGTTCGCCTCTCAGCGCTAGGGATTCTCGAATCCCCATCTGGGTGGAGTTTCCATGTTCTCTCTGTGTCCGCGTGGGTTTCCTCCGGGTTCTCCGGTTTCCTCCCATGGTCCAAAAACATGGATCAAGTCAATTGAGTTCTCCAAATTGCCCCATATAGTGTGTGTATGTGTGCGTGTCTGTGTGAGTGAGTGTGTGCCCAGCGATAGATAGACTGGGTGTGTCTTCCCAGCACCCAAAACGTTCTCCCCTGGATGGGCATGGGGAACCCCCAGCGACCCTAATATAGGACAAAGCGGAAGATAATGAATGAATGAATGGACAGTTTTCTGAGACGTAATCTAGTTTGGTTTTCAAAGTGAATGGGGATTGCTGAGTAGCAGGTTTACTGCTCGAGAATCAGCTCACTGTTTATATTACACTTACATTACATTTACATTTACTGTAGTCATTTAGCAGATGCTTTTATCCAAAGCGACTTACAAATGAAAACAACACAAATCAGTAGTTACGGAAAAAAACTGCTACACACATATTATATATATTATATACATATTAATCAGTATTTCCATTCATGGTAAATTATTTAAAATAATGTATTGTATAGCGATATGAATATGAAGCGGTCAGAGCTGTGCATTATAGTCCAATAATTCGGCTTAAATTTAAGGACCTGTTTGATTTATAATACCGCTTATATACTATATTTATATAGAATAATCTCTCACAAATAAGCTTTACAAAATTAAAAAAATAGCTTCAAAGCCTGAAGGGGTTCGATGTTGTGTAATAGTTTAAGCACATTATCTTGGTTTGAAATCTTTGGTTTGGTTTGGACTTCTTCAACTTGTTTGTGAACTTTGAATCACTGTCCTATTTAATGACCCCGCTTAAGCTGCCGGAGACATAGCTTTTGGTATAAAGTGCAGTACACTGTTGTCTCAATGAGGTTTGACTACAATGATGAAACATCTCAGACCCTTCAACTGAGCTGAACAGCTAAAAATCATCACTCCTGCACCATCATGCATAAAACAGACTAAACTAATTAGGCTGTATTCACCCTCTTTATTGAGTTCTGGAGTCTGGTTAGGGGTTGGGTTACAAGAAAACGCACTAAACATTCCACCAATCAATGACTTCATTATAATATAAAAAAAAACAAAAAACAATATGCAACCACAATAATGCGTCTCATCAAGATGTGCAAAACACATTCATATGAGAACCATTAAATACAGGGAACCGTAATTTACCACGACTTAACAAAGGCAATAAATAAAACCATGTACACACACACACACACACACACACACACACACACACACCAACTAATTCCAGGAACCATGTCTGAGAGCATTATGTCAGTGTAGTTGCATAAGCCAGTACTTCAGATGAAAGGTAGCCTCATCTTGATGTAAGCCATCAAAGTATCTGGAGAGGCAACATGAATGTGGTTAGTTTTTCAGATGTCTGGTTCAGTTTTAGGACCTGAAGTGATAATCAGCTGCAGTTTATTGCGCTTCTTTTTTTATCTTTTGCTAAAGGTCTCTTTACTACTGGGCATCTCTACTGTGGGTGATAATGAGTTTGGCAAAGCTGTGTTGTTACCCCACTAATAAACAGCATGATCTGGACAAACTTACGTAATAGACACTGAAAGAGTATATCATACAGTATGCTGAATAAATCCTACACCAGAAATATTTTTTTCAGAAAACATAATATTAAACTCTCTGATCAGGTCTGATTTGATCAGATTCCTTCTTTACAACATCAGGAAGATGTACCAGCTACTCAGCTGGTAGTTCAAGCCCTCATCCTATCCTGGCTCCATTATTGTAAAGCATTGCTTGCCAGTCTCCCAGCTTCCACAATCAGACCTCTACAACTGATGATTCAAACTCTGCAGCCTGACTTGTGTTCAACCAGCTCGAGTGAACTCATGTCACTCCACTACTCCTTCTCTCCATTTGCTCCCTGTAGCTGCTCGCATTCAGTACAAGGTGCTGACTCTGGCCTACAGGACAATCTCTGGATTGTCCCCTCTTACCTTCACTCTATCTTTTCAAAACACACTCCAACTCGTTCACTGAGCTCTAGTGATGAATGTCGCCTGCTGATTCCACCTCACCGTGGTGCCAATTCTTACGCTGTATCATTCACCACTGCAAAATGATAGAACAATCTTCACAGCTCCCGTAAGGCACTTGACATCTTTAAGAAAGAACTCAAAACACATGTCTTTCACAAACACCTGATATAAAAAAAATAATAATAAAGAAGGGGGGAGGGTGCAGGATTGGATAATGATCAGGTTTAATAATTACAGTGTAGCTGTTTTTTCCATAACTACTGACTTATTTTGATAAAAGCATCTGCTAAATGACTAAATGCAAATGTAATGTTAATATTAATTTAAAAAAACCTCTCTGTGCGACCCTAGTATAGGATTAAGAAGAGGCAACATGGAATTAGAATGTTAATTTAAACGTTAACCACCAACTGAATTTAATCATCCATTCATTATTTTCCACTTAATCATCTACTATGGTCACTGAGGAGGGGGGTGTCCATCTATCCATCTAGAGTTGAATGCTTCAGGCGCAAGGCAGATACACCCAGGACAGAGTGCCAATCTGTCACTGGACACACACACTAACTCACACACTAACAGACACCCACATGATATATCTACAGAAAAAAATTTGAGCAGCCAATTTACCTTGAATCCATGTTTTAGAACTTTGGGAGGAAGCCCCACACAGACACAAGGAGAATATGGAGACTTCATCCAGATCTGGATTCGAACCTGGATCGTCAGTGCTAAGATATGAACGGGCTAATGACTAAGCCACTGTGCCACCCAAGTTCTTTTTTATCCTATTCTTATATATACATAAGTAGCTTTAAACATTTAAAGGTCACTTTATTTCTTATGGTCTAACACAAAAGTGTGTGTCTAGTCAAAATACAGCTGTGGGCTCTAAACTGCACTAATGGAAACAGGTAAGTGATGCAGTAAGAGGCCAAGTGAACTTAAATCATTAACAACACTTATTTTAAATGGTCCATGCAGTGTTGCAATATTAAGTAAAGAAAGATTAAAGTCTAACTGGTTGGCCTTTGATCTAATATTCCAAACTGCACACTTAAATCTTAATATTTATTTGTGAGATGAAATGAAATGAAATGTAGTTTATTACATTTTACCATTGTTTAAATCTAAACCCTAGTGCATGATTTTTTTACATTGTTTTTATTTATTTATTTTCTAAAACTGTAACAAGTCCTTTTCTTTGTCTCAACATGAAAACACCCTTTATTCAGCATATACACACTGCATCTCACCAATGAATTGCTGCTTATTTATTGGGTACCGAGTATTATACAGATGGCTGCCATGCCGTATGTCGGTATGAAACACTCAGTCCTGTGCCCTCTTGACACTTGGAGTGTAACCTAAATTTTGACCATTGTGTGCATGGCTTTAAACTTTCCAGCACCACTAACATATGCCCACCCTCAAAGTCTTTGACTCACAAGGTTAAACAAATAGAAAAGTATGTGAGGTATTTGGAGGAGAGGTGAAGAACCTCTCATCTTACTGAAATAATCAGGGCTGGCTCCACAACCACTTTAAACATCTTGTTTTGCTGATAAGCTTTTTTCTGATAACAAATTTAGCTACCTAGTGACAAAAAGGAACAGCAGCTATTAATTGTAGTTTCAAGTAAATAATACAGAATAAGGCACTCATGTATTATTGTGAATAGATCAAGAATGTTCTCTAACAGCTTTGTTTATTCAAGTTAGAATGCAGAATGATGCAAAGATGATTCACATCGGAGGCCAGTTATAAACATCATTTCCCTTGCTTCCAATATTTTTTTAAAATACCTGGCACAGTGATACATTTATATTTTATGGCTATAAAAACATCTTATTATGTAGAAATGCAGTATAAAGAGCCGTTGCATCGCAGATAGATATCTGGTTATGAAGATAGCGCCGGGGACTTTGATTAGAGATAATTAATGTACCAGCTGTGGCTCCACCTAACAAACATGCGCCCTTTATAAGCTTTAACCAACATCAAATACCTGCAAGAGACCATATTAATACGAAAGCATGGCAGAACTATCGGCCATTACGTGTGAATTTTAAATAATGTCTAAATAAAGCCTGTGGAATCTGGTCCTCAAGCATACCCAACCCAACCACACAATAACCTCATAAAATTGCAAGATTATTTAGGAAAGTAACACTCAGCAAAAATTCTGATTAAATTCTGATAATTTTTGCACAAAATCCAACTGCAACTGTCTTTTTTCCTTAAAAAAGTTTAATGGGTTGCATTAAGAAGTCCTCTTCTATTGCCATCGAAGCTAAAGCTAAAAGTCAAGTTGTATTTCTGTAATAAGATTTACCTGGCTTAAAATGCCCACTTATTAAAAGTACACTCCAATCAGTGGGCGTGAAAACGCTGACATAATACGATGACCGAAACCCACTAGAAGGCTTCGGTATCGCCAACTTCAAATCTGATTGGTTGCACCAATAGGTGGATCAACACTTATTTCGACAGACTATTTATTAAAGGCTGAATATTCTGAAGGCCATCCAATGATGCTGAAATGTTTGTGATTGGTTAAATGCCTCAATAAAAACCTGGGGAAACGCTATGAAAAATAGCAGACAGAGCATTTGGAATCATTCAATAAGAATTCATGAACAAAATATAATTAAAATCAGTCTGTGATATTATATCCGATATTTTTAGCACTTTAGCCCACCACTGCTGTGTACTGAAAACACATAAACAGATGCTGAAACCTAATTTTTGGAATTGCCAATAATCTAAGTACAATTTAATGATCTACATTACTACCCCACCCAACCACAAAGCAACACTACTTTAAAACATGACATGAGATGACATAACATGACATTATTTAATGACAGAAACACACATGTTGAAACAGGCAGATTGGGGATCCCAATCTTTGTGAAGTTTCTGTGTCTGCGTGAGTTTTCTCTGGGTTCTCCGGTTTCCTCCCACAGTCCAAAAACATGGATCAAGGTCAATTAAATGCTCCAAATTTCACCATATAGAGTGTGTTTGTGTGTCTGTGTGAGTGAGTGTGTGCCCGGCGATAGATTGGCGCCCTGTCCTAAGTGTATCTGCCCAGTGCCCAAAATGTTCTCCCCTGGATGGGCATGGGGAACCCCCCCACGGCCCTAGTACAGGATAAAGCGGAAGATAATGGATGGATGTATGTCCTTCTGAACAACCTTGAGGTATCTGTTTCCTATACTATCTCAAAGCATGCCTTTACATTATAGTGCGTTATTTTTGAAAAGCAACTCACCCCACAGCAATTCTCATCCTCTGTTTAAGCCAGACCAGTCTTAATATAAGGGGATTAGGGAAAGAGAATGCAGAGTGTCTTAAACCAACTGCAAAGCCCAGTGTATTCATGTCATTAAACAGTCACTATTACGTAACCTTACCAGAGCCACAATACAGACTGGGCATGCAATGTATACCGCAGTGTACTTCAGTCTAAAGATACCTCAGAGGCAGTGAAAGTGAATTCACAAACAAATGCTGCTTTAAAACATGCTATGTCACTTCCTATTCAAAACCGTGACTTACAAACTCGACAGCAACCTATAAAGTACCTAAAGTTTCTTCATTATTATTATAATGTGAATATAATATGTATATGGATTAAAATTTTTAATTTAAATAAACTCTGCTTTATTCAGACTATACTTAATCAGATGTCCATATGTAATTACTTTGCTGTTTTTTGTCACCAAGAAAGATTGAGGGTCTCTGTTTTGCACCTGGTTCCTCTTATGGTTTACACCTTCCCTTCGTTTTTTCACTTTGCTCATGTAGGGGTTTAAACACTGGTGTGTACTAAGCAGCTTTGCTGCAATGTCTGTACAGCACTTCATAAATAAAACTGAACTAACAATTATCAGTGATCGGTGACTTGAAGCCATTCTTATATAACTCTTCGTTTCCACTGCTGTGTATGTGAATCCATTTGTTTTTCTCGAAGACTATTATGTGATTCTGTCTGACCCTTACTGAGGATGTCTATGTTTTAACAGTGTCTCTGCCTGTCTGTAAGAAAGCAGGACAGAAGGAACATTTACTCCCCCTGCTGGTCTGTTGCACAACTGAGAAATTAAAATGAACCTGACACACCAAGGCCTACTGTTTCTATTCCACTGTTTTATTTTAAACATATTTCTCAATATTTTTAATAGTGTGCTTTTGTTTTTTTTTTCAATTTCTGACAGTGGGCCTAACATCGCACCCCGAAATATATGTCACCTTCAAACCTTATAAAGACCTTATTCTTTTTTCTTAAGGTCTCTGTTTAGTCAGTTTTTATCTCTCTGCTTTTTGTGTTTCAATGCAAACAAAAACACTTCTTTCCTGAAACATTTGCAATTGCAACAGTGTTCTTGGAGAAAAGGCGTGTAATGAAATGATAATAATACAAAACTGACGGTACGGTGTAGTGGTAGTGGTTAGCACGTTCACCTCTTCCCGCTGGGGATCCAGATTTACATCCTAATCAGAGTGGAGTGTCCATGTGGGTTTTCTCTGGGTTCTCCAGTGCAAAAACATAGATTTAATGCAAATTGACTGCTCTAAGTTACCAATATTTAAATTGTCCTTATATAGTGTGTCAGTGTGTGTGTGTGTGAGTTTGTGTGTGCCTAGAGATGGATTTACCCCTGTCCTGAGCTCAGTGCCTAAAACGTTCTTCCCTAGACGGGCATGGGGAATCCCCAGTAACCCTAGTAGAATATAAATTGGAAGATAATAAAATATAATACAATACAGTTATCAGTATAAAGATTTTATACAATATATTTTTTAAATATTAAATCAAGGTTTGCTAATTTTATAGGGTTGTACAAAATATTCTTTTGGTTGGTGAGTTGATCATAAACATCACCATAGCACAACTGTTTAATGATTTATTGTTAATGACTAGTGATAAAGTGACCTATTGGGCATACTGTGATTACACTCGGAGGAATTGGTCCACCACATACAACCCATTAATGCAGTACAACACACACATATACACACTAATTAAAGTGAGAGAATGTGTCCATAGCGGTGAGAAGCCTTGTATACAGCACCCAAGGGGGAAACTGGTGTTAGGAGCCTTGCTTAAGGGCACTTCAGCCAATACACTTGGTGGAACCAGGAATCAAACCGGGGACCTCCTGGTGGCAGTGCTGGTTCTTTAACCACATGACGGCAACATGAAATAAATAATACATCATATTACATTTTATTGTTTCTAATTTTTCCCTGTATTAACTTATTTTTAAGACATTAACAAGAAGACAAATAATAAAAAACAGAGAGAAGTAGCAAAAAAAGTATTTTTGAGTGTTCTTCAGAGAAATCTGGATCATGGTGTTTATGTCACTTAGATACTGCTCACTCCCTTTCTTCCATGTCTGATTACTGGGGAGTGCAGAATGGATCTGCTTATACTCTGAATTTCCTATAAACATATGTGTGCTCTTTTGTAACATGATGTACTTGCACTTCAGGGAGAAGATTCAGTCTGCTCATCCGAAGTTGCTGATGAATAATGAACCACATCTGTTTTTACAGACAGAAAAGCAAAGGTTTTAGCACACAACATGCAAGATGGTGCAAAAACGGCCTAATTCCTATTACATCTCACCAACTCTCTCCACTAATGAGGTAACAATCAAACGAAAAGGCCTGTCAGCAATGCAAAACCAGCGAGTATGCCATGGGATTCATGCTCTTCCTTAGAGATTTGAAGGAAATTCTTCCATGATGATGTCAGCCTCCCAGCTTAATCCTTTCCACTGCATTTGTGTAAGATTTCTTTATTTGGAACCCGAATGACAACATAGCGCACAGCAGTTATGACAGGAAGCACTGATGGCCTTTTTGGTTAGAGAGTAAAAAATCATGAACCATAAAAAAGTCAAAATTTGGTCATTTATTTAGCAAGGGCTTTTATCCAAAGCCACTTACAAGTATCCCAACTCGGTTGCGGTCAAAACACAGGGTTTCATACAGCACCCCTGGTTAAGGGTCTGGCTCAATGACCCACGTTGGTAAATATAGTCGACCTGGGATTTAAACCTACGACCTTCAGATTGATAGCCAAATATCTAACCACTGAGCTACCACACCCTGAAGAGTTTAGGAAGCAACCACTAGCACCAACACTAAAATCCTAACGTGGAACCTATATATATTAGCTGCTTTCTAAGATGCAGGTAAACACACCAAAACATATTCACACACATATTCACACCAAGGGGCAATTTAGCATTTCTAATTCACTTAATTTACAATGAAATTTGAATTGTGGAGTAAGAAAAAAAATTTAATTCGAAAAATATGCATACAAAGCAAATAATCAAACCAATAAGAGGCGTTTGATTAAGAATTCCAGCTGGCATTTAACTGACCTAAAACGTTAAAATGTGCTTAAAATAATGTCAAAATAATGTTGTTGTTTTACTATTAAATAAACTTTGAAACAATGGTTAATATGCCATGTTGTAAAAACGTTTACAAATTACTTGTAAATCAAAGTTGATATTTCAACAGTGATAAACATTATGCCTTTTTGATTGTAATTCTTTAATATTTTAATCACGAAGCTTTTAAAAATAACACTTTATAGACCCCAGTGTTTTAGTTTATTTACACATTCACATTTACATATTGATTAATTAATTGAGTGATTGATTGATTCATTGATATACCTTTATTAGTTCCACAATGGGGCACAACAGCCATAGTTGTAGATATAGCAGGTAACTTATACCATTAAAGCATGAAATATGTAAATTGAAAACATGAAATATGTAAATAATCAATTCAGTTACAAACTATTATATAATATATGTGGATTCCAAATTGTATTTGGTGTAAAATGAGAAAGCTTGTGTTAAAAAGCAAGATTGGTTGGTACAAGATTAAAGTTAAAAAGAAGGTGGGACTGAATGGATTTTCCAAGCTCAGGAACAGGCTTTATTAACATAAATTGAAAAGATTTACATTAATAAGTATAGCCTATTGTAATCTCCAAGTGACAAAATAAACACCATCCTTTATGGTTCTTACTTTTTTAATTTTTGAAATACACATCATTAACATCTTAATGTTTTATCATTAACAAGAGACCATATTATATATATAATATATCACAATGGGAAAAACTCAAAGCCTTAGATCTACAATCTGCAGATATACTTTAGGATATCTTCATTATTTGAATAGAAAATTAAATAGTCCAAGGTCAGGAAGGGAATGGACTGAAAGAGAGGAGCTCAAGTGAGTTAATTCAGTTCAGTCTGATCCAATTAGAGATGCATCTTCATTGCCAAGGCCAAGTCTCTAAAGATGTTAGCAATGTAATTACACCTTGGTAAGATGTAATTAATGTGATTGTGGGATTTCTTGGTCCGACAGAAAGCTTGAAAAGTTGCAATTAAGTTTCTCTAGTTCTATAATGTCATGTAACCCATTTCCGATAGCGAAGTCACCACAGCAGAAGTAGTGGTTTTCCAGACTTCTCCACAATTAAATGTTGAAGCCCAACCATTCTGACCAGAATTATTATTTTAAAAGCCTGTAATGGATGTTTGCTGGTGCACAAAACATCTGCTAAGACAATTTTTTGAAAAACATCTATAGAAACTTTTTAAATAAACTCTACATCCTTCTAAAATATTGTTTTATCTGCCTACTTTATTTCAAATAAATGTTCCCAGACGTCAAGGCGGCAACGTGACTTTTGTTCTGCAAAAGCACTGTCTTTGTTATAAATGACAAAATGCACAATTTGTTTTAGGTTAGTTTTAGTTAACTGATTTGGAAATAGGATACTGGGAACTGGATAATGGACTGAGCTGTATGGCATCTGCGTGTGTAGTCTATAATAATAATCATAATAATAATAATAATAATAATAATTATAATAATAATAATCAGAATTATGATATATCCTGAAATTTCCATAAAATAAAACATTTTATTTTGGGGAACCACAGCATTTTTAGCAGATTTAAACTTGAACACGTGACTAAAATAAGTAAAATATGCAGCTTTGTACATCCTGTTCATTCTGTTTGCCACAACACAAACACAGGACACTAACAATAAGGCATGTTATTAGACATTACAATTCTTTTTACATAATTATGACTATTTTAGTAAGAAGAGCTCACGTTTCATTTAGTACTCGGAGTAAAATGCCATCGGAATCAGTTTGTAATGTGGAATATGGCCATCATGATGCAGTGTTCTCTTGGAGGGCATTTTACATAAAACAGCTGTTAGCTTAGCCTTAAAGTCATCTAAGTGAGAATTTGGCACTAGTTTTTGACTGTTGTCCAAATCCGTACAGCGGCTAAACGTGTTTCTATGTTATTTAACTCCACATGCATTGTACGCAGTAACAGTTGGTGACATACTAATCACTCATTTCGCTAATGAGTATCTAATAGTTACACTGTGTATAGCAGTGTGTAGCTAAACGGTTTAGTGTTTAGCAAACTTGCCTCACAGCAAAAAAAGGTCATGGTTTTGATTCCTGGACGAGACAGACAAAGGTCCTTTCTGTGTGGCGTTTTTGCATCTCTTCACGCTCCGTACATTGTTCCCCTCCTGTTTTCTTCCACAATCCATGACACGACGATAAATTAGAGATACAAATTGCATGACATCCCCACCCCCATTACCACATCATTCACAACCAAAAACAAGACTTTCTGGAAAAATGGACTAAGAGCATTTCAGTTGCTAAAGTATATCCAGTAAAATAATAAAACGGGGCATAAAAAAGAAAGATTTAACTCACTGAAACTAATGGACAGCATGTCTTGCATCATATGGATATAATATTGGAACACATACACACACACTCATTGACATCACTTGGATTAAATGTTAATTGTTAATTACTGGTTTCCTCACAGGTGAAAAAATGTTGGGGATTAAAATGCATAATTTTTTACCAATAACACAGACTTAAAATCCAAACATGGAGCACTAAATGGAAAATTCAGCATTGGATTATAATGATGTTATCTGCCAAACACACCTGTGTATATTCTGTATATATTGTGTATTATAAAGATAACTGCATTGTATTACATTTCATTATCTTAGTATAGTGTGTGATGGTGAAGCAGCGAACCAGCAAGGATTTGTTAGTGAGAGGAGAAGCCAAGGATACAGGTATGGTTATGAAAAAAGAGAGAGTGAGAGAAAGAGTGAGCGAGAGAGAGAGCGAGAGAGAGAGAGAGAAAGAGAGAGCCTCAGATACAGTAAGAGATGCTTTGCAGTTTCTGTAGTTCAGCCTATAACACTGTTCAAAACTATTTTTGGGTCTGGTAAATCCTGTGTTTTACAGTGGTGTTACAGCTGGACCTATACATCCTGTATATATATATATATATATATATATATATATATATATATATATATATATATATAT
>JAFMOD010000293.1:0-10637 GCA_019802435.1 Corydoras maculifer | reverse complement strand
CACAAAGTATTGACTCAGGGGGGCTGAATAATTTTGCACATCGCACTTTTCAGTTTTTTATTTGTAAAAAAATTGTTGATTCATGTATAACTTTCATTCCACTCCACAATTGTATACCACTTTGTGTTGGTCTTTCACATTAAATTCCAGTGAAATATATTTATGTTTGTGGTTGTAATGTGACAAAATATGGAAAAGTTCAAGGGGTATGAATACTTTTGCAACCCACTGTATATATATATATATATATATATATATATATATATATATATATATATATATATATATATATATATATATATATATATATATATATATATATATTCGCGGCACGGTAAGAAATCTCATAACTGCATGAAAGCCATGTTCGTTAATATGATTCTGTTTTCTGACGGCAGGTGGCGACACAACTCGATTTTATAATCAGATTTCAGAAACATTTTTATAAGCATTTTAACGTGATTAAAATTATTTTCCTAAATACTTTGAAAATGAAAAGCAAGTTTATAAAATGCCCACAGATTACAGCTTATTAACTACTTAGTAAGAAGATTACTCCACTTCATTGAACATCTATTTTGAACTTTTTCATTAGTAACAGTATAACAAGCTTTATTAGGATTTTTTTTGCATTTTTACTGTTCATGTGTAGATCCTAGTTGTGTTTATTTGTTTCTTAATGTTTGGTAATAACTATGCTAACACTTTGAACTTTCTTTGAGATGTAAAGTTCATCACAAATAAAATGTATTATTATTATTCTTTTTATTCATTCATTCATTATCTTCAGCTTTATCCTATATTAGGGTTGCGGTGGGGTTCTCCATGCCCATCCAGGGGAGAACGTTTTGGGCGCTGGGCAGACACACCTAGAACAGGGTGCCAATCCATCGCTAGACACACACTCACACACACATACACACTGTACAAGGGCCCTTTGGAGAACTCAATTTACTTGAACCATGTTTTTGGACTGTGGGAGGAAACCCACGCAGACACGGGGAGAACATGGAAACTCCACCCAGATATGGATTCGAACCAGGAATCCCTAGTGCTGAGAGGCGAACGTGCTAACCACCAAGCCACCGTGCTGCCCCTATTCTTTTTATTTACATGAAAATAGTTAATATTCAGTATTTTCTTTAAATTGATTAATAAGTATTGTCGATGATTATAGATAATGTATAAGTTGCATTGTACAACTATTGTGTATTGCTGATCGTATCAGTGGTACCTATTTTATTAATGAGTTGTTTGTAACCAATGACAGACAGCAGCATCTTTTATAATTAGATTTACCTGAGGTCATTAAGCTAAGGGGCGTGCGTCATGGTGGCAGAGTGGCTAGGACGTCTGCCTCTCAGCACTGGTATAAATCCAAACTGGATTGACTATTTATGTTCTCCTCGTGCTCGCATGGGTTTCCTCTGGGTCCTTCTTTTTCCTTCCACAGTCTAATCTCTAGATATCCCTCTATCTAAATATCCCCTATATAGTGTGTGAGTGACTGTACCCAGCATTGGATCGACGCCCTATCCCGGGTGTATCCGCCCAGCGACCGAAACGTTCTCCCCAGGAAGGACATGGGAAACCCCCCCACAACAATAGTACAGTATTAAGTTAAAGAAAGTGAGATAAAACCAGTATTTCAACATGGTTGTGGTCAGAACACAGGGTTGGTCATACAGCATCGCTAGAGCAATAAGGGTTAAGTGCTCTGCTCATGGACCCATATTGGTAACATTAGAGTTTCCAGGGATTAAAACCACAGCCTTCAGATTGATGGAGCCCAACACCAGGACCAACCTAAGTCACAAATGTGCAGCAGGATGAGTTTAATGACTTTATTTTGTACTACCAACAGGTAGCATGTGCTTAGCTCACTTTTCAAATACTGCTCTGTGTTGAAAACAAAGACACTGTGGTGTTAGCTGTCCCTCCAGAATTGGATGATAGTATTACTGTAATTTCATTCTAATATCAATTCCGTGCTTTTAGCTTAGTGGCACCTCAGTGTTTTCATTCTTACACTGTAGTGCACTGCTGGATTTTGAGCTAGAATTCTGATGGTAAGGCCGTGGTTGCTCAGACTTTTAATATTTTATTAGTTCATAATTTAAGCGTAAAAGAATTGGCTGAACATGACCTTAACGCCTCAATTATGCCCCGGGCCAGTGTTTTATTTGAGATTCTTTGACTCAGCTAAGTGATGTAACTGAAATAAAACACGTAGGCATTTTAGTTTCATTTCTGAAATATTTGAAAGGCTGGTTTAGGTTTGAATTTAATGTTCAGTCCTTGTAAACTCCCTTTAAACCTTTTTATTACAAGTTTACAGACGCACCCCTTGATAAACTTGTGATAAATTTCCAGATGGGAAATTCCTCCTGATACTTTTACACCATAGACGCTCAATTCCTTTTGAATTTAAAATTGTACTAATGCTGTAAACACCTGTTTGTTAAAGCTCTGTTGTTTTTTCAGCATAAGCTGTTTGTGTAGACTAGTCATTATCTTAAACTGGCTTAATAAAAAAGGTATATAGAAATGCTGGCATAATATTTTCTGTCGTTTTCATTAAAGTAAGTAAAGTGATTTATTTTACCCACTGTGCTTACACACAGAGAAATTTGTTCTCCACATTTAACCCAGCCGTGCAGTGTAACACACACATAAACACATTGAGTGAAGTGAGCACACGTGCCCGGAGTGGTGAGCAGCCCTGTATACGGTGCCTGGGGAGCAATTGGAGTTAGGTGCCTTACTCAAAAGCACTTCAGCCATAGTACTTGGTGGGACTGAGGATCGAACCAGGGACCTTCAGGTAACAAGGCTCATTTCTTAAGTACAAGCTTGCAAATGCCCTTTTAATGGATATCCATCCATCCATCCATCCATTCTGCTTTATCCTCTACTAGGGTCGCGGTGGGGGGGGGAGGGGGTTCCCCATGCCCATCCAGGGGAGAAAGTTTCGGGCACTGGGCAGATACACCCAGGACAGGGCGCCAATCTATCACTAAACACAAACTCACTCACACAAACACACACAAACACACTCTATATGGGGCAATTTTAAGAATTCAATTGGCCTTGATCCATGTTTTTGGACTGTGGGAGGAAACTGGAATACCTGGAGGAAACCCACACAGACACAGGGAGAACAAGGAAACTCCACCCAGATTGGGATTTGAACCGCTGAGAGGAGAACATGCAAACCACTAAGGCCCCGTGCTGCCCTTAATGGATATTCATTAGAATAAATACAATTATTAAAGCTGTATATAATAAATATAATATAATATATAATATAATATATAATAAAACTAGTGTAATTTAAATGTATAGAACAAATACTATTGTAATTAATGAAAATTAGACTGGGGAAAAACAAACAGCAAAACAAAAAAACCCACATTATACAAATTCCACTCATGGTGTTTAGCAGTTAAATGCTTAATGATAAAAAAGTAATTTAAATTATTAAGTTCGATTTATTTTTGTTTTTGCATCTCTGCCCAATCATACGTCTTCCTCCAAAACAAACTTAGAAAGTGACAAAACCTTTTTGAACGATTCCTCATTGCTGGTTCTTGTTTTGATTACATGCATGATATAAAGTATATCCTTTTCAAATAATCCTGGTGCTGGAGGGTAGCACCATATGCCACTCCTGTAGGGCTATGTGTCTAATAATAGCATTGCAGCAAGTCTAGCAACAGGGAAAATATGTGTCTGTATGTGTGTGGATGCTGTCATCTCTTATTGTGGTTGCAATTATGGTTTAAGCCCTATAAAGTGGGTGGTGCACAGTTAGAGTAATGCATGTTATTTCTCAGACACAAGTAAAACATGCAAATTTCATTACCCCTACAGTCTCTGACAATGTCATATATGGGGCTTATATATTGCTCTTCGTCTGAAGTTTAAAGACGTGCTCAAAAGCCAGTTCAAAACAAGAAAATCATAGTAATCATTTTAATTAAAAACTTATGATATGCACACAAGTCAAAATGCCATTCACTACATTCTCGAAACAAGAGTTCCTCTCCTTTTCTCTATTTTATTTTTTAGAAAGCTTTGTTCCTAATCTTTCATTCGTAAAGCTCTTTGGTCAGCACAGAGTTGTTTTTCAACCGAGAGTTTGTGCAAGCATGTCAATGAACAAAGTACATTTAGACTACATTCAGACAACAGAAGGTAATTAACACTTCAGAATGGATTTAGTGTTGAAAAAACTTGTATAGTGTTAATATGGAATGGATTTTTAGAGAGATTGTAAATAGAGAGCTAACACATGGGTTTTGGAAGCAGAATAAATAAGAATAAATTTAAGTTATAATATGTAGTGTGTTTAAAGTGCATTGTGTTGGTGTGTGTGTTTGTCTCAGGCGAACAACAGGCCTATAATGACCATTGTTTTTAAGCTTTGTTGTTTGGTGGAGAACTGTTCTGGAGCCTGCAGGTCCAGGCTTTGATGCTGTTGTACTGCTTGCCAGACGACAGCAGCTTTAACAGTCTGTGATTTGGGTTTCTACGGTTTTCTGTTTTTGGAAGATTGTATGAAATTAAAGAAGCCAATAGACATTAACTGACTTTGAAAACTTTGAAGTCCTAAATTAGTTGTTCAAATCAGGGTTAAAATAGGGGCATGGTAGCTTAGTGGCTAGGATGTGGGGGCTATAAATCTAAAGGTTATGAATTCAAATCTCAATTCCACTAAAGTTACCTGCATGGGCCCTTGAGCAAGGCCCTTAACCTTCTTTGCTCCTGGGGTGCTACATCATGGCCAGCCCTGTATTCGGACCCCAAACTTGAAGATGAGAACCTTGTTGCTTTGAATTAAAGGTGGCTGCAAACGATGTAACGTCAAGACACTTAACAGAATTGTATATAGTTAGCAAAAAATTGCAGAATGAATTGTATAATTCTACTGCAGGTAGAATTAAGTACAAAAGTGAAGGGTTCTTAAAATCAGATTGAAAAATCCTGAGGATTAAAAATTAGGGATAATTTTTGTTACACTGCAATATAATCTATGTAAAAAAAATTAGAAAAATAAAACACAGATCAAGGCAACACGGTGGCAACACTTGTGTGCATGGGTTTCTGCCGAGTTCTCTGGTTTCATCCCACAATCCAAAAACATTGTTTTAAGGTAAATTGAGGGCTCTAAATTGCCCCACATCTAGTTGTGTCTGTGTGTGTGTGTGTGTGTGAGAGAGAGAGAGAGAGAGTAAGTGTGTGCCCAGTGATAGATTGACACCCTGTCCTGGGTGTATCTGCCCAGCGCCTGAAACGTTTTCCCTTGCATGGGTAGCCCCCCGTGACCCTAGCAGAGGATTAGGCGGAATATAATGAATGAATGAAAGCACAAATTAAGAAAAAATAACATAAATATATATTTTTAACTTATTGTGTTGTATGTGTTTTTGTATTAATGTAAAGCGTCCTTGGGAACCTTGAAAGGCGCTATATTAACTAAAAGTATTATTTATTCATTCATTCATTCATTCATTTATTATCTTCCGCTTTATCCTCTATTAGGGTCGCGGTGGGGTTCCCCATGCCCATCCAGGGGAGAACGTCTCGGTCGCTGGGCAGATACACCCAGGACAGGGCGTCAATCTATTGCTGGGCACACACTCACTCACACAGACACACTGTATCTGGAACAATTTGGAGAACTCAGTTGACTTGATCCATTTTTGGACTGTGGGAGGAAATCGGAGAATCCGGAGGAAACCCACGCGGACATGGGGAGAACATGGAAACTCCAGATGGGGATTCGAACCGGGAATCCCTAGTGCTAAGAGGGGAACGTGCTAACCACTAAGCCACCGTGCCGCCCTGAAAGTATTATTATTATTATTTATTATAAATCAGTCTATCACAGGGCAGACACACATTCCCACCTAACGGAATGTAGTAACTCCAATACAAAGTGTCTTTAGACTATCAGAGAAAGCTCATCCAGCCATAGAGAGAACATAGTGTGTGGAGGGCTATTTTCTCTCTAATGCTGAGTAAACTTTCTCCCCTACTCTAAAGCTCAGTGGTTATGGTGTTGGGCTATAAATCTGATGGTTGTGGGTTCAAATCCCAGGTCTACTAATGTTACCAATGCAGGCCCCTTAAGCAAGACCCTTAACCCTCATTGCTCCAGGGATGCTGTACCAACCCTGTATTTTGACCCCAGCCATCAAATTGGGATATTTGTAAGTTGCTTTGAATAAAAACATCTGCTAAATGACCAAAAATACATTCCAACCACAGTAGCATACCGGAGCCTCGCCGAGCTGTCTCTTTAAATGGATGGCAGTGGGTGCTGCGCATGCGCGGTTGCTGCGCCAACCTGAAGCTCTATGCAGGCAGCTAACTAGCTAGCTTAGCGTAGCTCAGCTGTTGTCGCTGGTGGAGCGCGGAGTCGCGGTGACGGCGCTGGAGACAAGAACACCTGCTTTGGGGATTTTATTGCGCCGATCGGACAGGCAGAGTGGAGGCAGACAGTCTGATAACGGCGGCAGAGGAGTTGGGAACGCGGTGGTTCCTCACATCAGCGGACAGCAGCGGGATCAGGAGCCGCAGCAGCGGCAGGGTTCTCGGCTGTCGCTCCGGAGAACCGCGCGGTGGAACACCCGGAGCACAGACTGACTGACTGACTGACTGTGGATGTGCTTTCCTGACCATCATCACTAACGATTCTCGCTCCTGGAGCTGATCCTAAACCTAAAAACTGAACACAGCCCGATCGCCATACCATCAACCAGCCAGAATGTTAGCCCGTCGCTTGTTTATCTGTAAAATGGCTGCTGTGCTGGTGCCTGTCTTTGAAGATGCGCTTTAAACTCTGCACTTTAATCAGGTGATGAGGGGATCCCGATGAAAATATGAAAGGATGCCTGATTATATTATTCGTTTTGGGGAGATCGATACCTGTAACTGCAAGAGGTAGCACCGGATAAGAAGCACGTTCTTTTCCTTCAGCCGAAAAGCAAAACAAAACCAAAAAGCAAAGCTTTAGAAAGAAGAACTACCTCCTGCGAGCAGTCTGCTTTTCCTTTGTTGATGATGGAGCTAGTGGGATTCAGTGCAGGGGGATTGAAATCAGTCTAAAGGAGAAGGACGGGGACATTTTCAGCGTGTAAGCGGATGTAGGCTGTTTATAAAGATGGACCCCCCCGCTAATTGAAACAATCTGGACTCCTAAACGCAACCGAAGAGTCACGGTGTGTCCCGACTGCAGGCATGGACGTTGGGGAGCTGCTTCGGATGGCTCAGTCCTCGGTTGGGCGGCTGTCTCGTCCCGGGGTTGGACTGCACGGGGTGAACAGATGTGTGCTGCTTTGGGCGATGCTGGCTTTGGTCTTTGGCTCAGACGCCTCTCCGACTAAAACCTGCGACAAGCCCTGTCTGTCCGGGAAATGTGTGAACGGGACGTGCGTTTGTGAGCGCGGATGGGTCGGAGACCAGTGTCAGCACTGTCACGGTCGATTCAAGTGAGTACTGTGACTACTACACGTTGTATAAGCACTTCTGTCCCCGCGTTCACTCATTGTTTCGTCTTACAGAATAGCTCGATTGTCTGCTGGTTTACCTTCCTGTTGTGATTCACTCCGGCTGCCTCCTGACTCGATTCCCAGAAACTGAAGCAGCTCTGTACACTCTGTACGAGATAACTGGCTTCTCATAGAGTGATGTGATGTGATGATTAAACACCATAATACTCTATTCCTGGCTATCTAATACATATATTTTTTTGGTTTATAGATATTCCTATATCAAATGTCCACATGTTCTCAAGTCATGTAATTTTTTTTATAATCAGTACCTGCTGGACTGTTTTTTTGGCACATGGGAGCTCAGTTAGTATGATGTGACTGAAAGATCTGAAGGCTTCAATATTTCTGAAGCAATATTTGAATACTTATATTAGTACATTTCATTTACAGTTTCATTTTTATTACTGTAATGGCATCTGTCGCTGGAATACTGTAATATTGGAAGTTGTGAGTGACCTTCATGGCAGTCTACCTTTGTTTTTCAAAGTACTTTTTATAGCAATTTCTCATATGATTGTTAAAGCTCTAGTCTGAATTTAAAGGAAGGAAGGGGTTTGCTTCAGGTTACATCACAGATCTCACTTGATAGCAATTCACAATAGACCAGTACATTGTACAGTGAGTCAAACTTTCATGCTCTCATTCTCTCCACACAGTAACTATTCCACTTCCCTTCAGACATTGTAATTAAAGAGTACAAAAGAAATACTTCAGTTTTCTATGTACAAGTTTGTGTCCTCTAATCAAATTTTATAAGACAATCCATCACTCGGCCTGCACCTACTCACACAGACGCACTAGATTTAGATAGTGGCTTCTGCTCTGTCGGTCCATGGAATCTCTCTCTTTATGGCATAAGCTGTTACAGCCGCACACGTTCATCAGGTGGAGCTGCCTCAGGTACGTTCATTACTTGTAATCAAAGTAATGGCAGACGGCACCACCTTTCCTTGTTAAATACGGTTACCTGATCAGCACACAATCTGTACATGACTGTCCTACACTGTCGATGCTTCCCGGCCACTCACGGAGGATGAGTTCCCCCACTGAGCCTTGGTCCTCCCAAGGTTTCTTCCTTAAAATAACATAACGGGGAGTTTTTTTTCTTGTCGATGTTGTTTTGGCTTGCTCTTTGGGGGTTCAAAGGCTTATAACACTGTAAAGCTGCTTTGTGACAATGAACTATTGTAAAAAGCTCTATATAAATAAACTACTTGAACTTGAACTTTTCTCCCCAGTGCTGCTGGGGGGGTGGGGGGGGCATGGAAACTCGTATTATATACTACGAACGATATAAAAAAAAAGTTACAGTATGATAGGATAGAATTAATGATACAATACAGCACACCTCTACAAATGACACACAGTGTCACACAGATTGTTGGTCCTAATTTTAATGTCAAATAAATTCACTTTATAACTGCCTGATGCCCAAACACTCCAGCCACTAGTCCACAGAAGTAAAGCCTCAAGCAAAATAATAAACAGAAGTTGGTATTTTTACTTTGAGAATTAATGAAACATGAATTAAGTCCAATATATAATGAATGTAAGGAATTCAGTCAGTATAACCCATGCTCCAGAGACCAAGCCATTTTTAGGCTTAATTTTGTTTTCATAAAAAGATTTTTTAAGTAAGGAGCAGGTTTGTAAAATGCACCACAAACAGGACAGCAGGAGTACAACAGGGTGAGGTGAACAATGGCTAACTTTAGTTATACTACAATCACAGTAATCACAGATTAGTTTGCAAACTTGTGTTTTATCATTCTTAAGGAATCTAAGGAATGGCTATTCAAGACACATGACCATTCAAGTACTGCTTTAGATCAGAGTTTGGTGTGTCTCGGTGGGAATGCTCGCCCATTCAATGAAGAGCCTTTGTGAGGTCAGTCACAGTGGTTGGAGCGGAGGACCTGACTTTTAATCTCTGTTCTAATTTATCTTAAAGCTGTTTTTCCTGTCGCTGTCAGTTTGACTTACTGTTTTAAACAAATAAATAAATAAACAGGAATATGAACTTCGATCATGTTTCTATAGACATTGCTGCACTGGAGCACAGTCATGCTAGAATGGAAAAGGGCCTTGCCTAAACTTAGTATGTAGTTGTTTAAGATGCGTAGCTAGGTGCTTGATTTCATACACCTGCAGAATAAAACCAGTGAATTTAATGATAGTGTTGTGTGTCTAATGCTGATGTTTATAAAGTGTATATCTTAGTGAAATGCCGAAACCATTTTACTTGCCATGTAAGTCATTAACCATGTAGTCTTTTGGTGAGAATATTATGATGCTAGATAAGAATTACAGGAAAAGAAAAGACAATAACTTCCTATGAGCATTTTATTCATCTGATGAATAATGATATTTCTTAAAAATGCTTTCAGAATGTTAAAGAGTGCCCTCAGACACAAAGTTCTGATTTCTCTTCAGTACTGTGTTAACATGCCGAATTTGATGTTTCCAAATCATATGGGATTTATTTGTGTTCCCTTTATACACAGTCATGTTACTCTTTTTCTTCATGCGTGTGCTGTGCACTCTTTTTGGTATTGAAAAAAGCTGGTATTGAAAAACCAGGAAAATGTCTGTCCTTGTTCATATATGCAGCGGAAGCTGGCTGCCTCCTCGATCTTAAAACATAGAGGCTAATGAATTGTTTGTCGACCTTCACAGCAAATCTGTTAATAATGTGGCATTTGTTGTGCATAATGAAGACAAAGGTGTTCACCGCATATGCAAAAGAAACGTAGCAAATCTGAGCATCTCGTCTCATTATCTTTCACTCAATCCTCAACTAAGACCACAGGGGGTTCCCCATGCTCATCCAGGGGAGAAAGTTTCGTGCGTTGGGCAGATACACCCAGAACAGGCTGCCAATCCATCGCTGGGCACACACTCACACAGAAACACACACTATTGAGGGGCAGTCAATTTATCTTGAATCCAAGTTTTTGGACTGTGGGAGGAAACCAGAGACCTCTGAGAAAACCCACATCGAGACATAATGGGAACATAGTCTAAATTCCAACATGTGCACCAGCATTTAGTTTAAACATGTTGTTTAACCTGTTCAAT
>JAFMOD010000292.1:1514444-1524779 GCA_019802435.1 Corydoras maculifer | reverse complement strand
GTTACTGTAAATGTAATCTCGTATTCTGAAGCTTTTTCACGATCTAAGGATTCTAGAACAACAAGCTCGTAAAGATTATCGTTTGATTCTTTTAATCCAAATGGTAATTTGTCGGAAATATGAATATCCAGTTTTCCATTTTCTCCTGAATCTTTATCACTTACACTGACGACCCCAATCACTGTAGCTACAGCGATATCTTCTTTAATAGTACTTGAAAATGATTTAATGGAAATTTCGGGATGATTGTCATTCATATCATTTACTAATAAAGTTAATTTGCATTTTCCAAATAAAGGATTAGCGGATTTGTCTTTAGCTATTATTTCTGCATCATAAATTCTAAAGTCCTCATAATCAATAAGCTCCTTCACTCTGATCTCACCGGTATCTGGGTTCAATCCAAACGTTGTCTGGGTTTTTTCGGATGTGTACAGGCCAAATGAATACTCGATATCAGAATTCGTTCCTTCGTCCTTATCTGTTGCATTTAATTTGACCACAAGACTTCCAATAGGGACATTTTCAGTTACGTTTATAACATAACTGTCTTTATCAAACTGAGGTGCGTTGTCGTTTGCATCCAGCACACGGACCACAATGCCGGCCGTTCCGGTACGAGCAGGAACCCCGCCGTCAACAGCAGTGAGGGTTAGATTGTGAACAGCTTGTTCCTCTCTATCAAGAGCTTTTTTTAAAACCAGATCAGTAAATTTTGATCCGTCTCGTCCAGTTTGAATTTCAATTTTAAAATGTTCACTTTCACTAAGGTAATAGCTTTTAATGGAATTTGATCCAACGTCGGGGTCGATGGCATTGGTTAAAGAAAATTTCTCTCCTACTGCAGTCGATTCAAATATATCAAGATAAATAACGTCCCGTCTAAAGTGGGGTGAATTATCATTTATATCTATTATCTCAAGTTCAATGTTAAAAATCCGTATTGGATTTTCAATTATTACATCAATTTTTAAAAAACAGGTTGTTGCGGTTTTAGCATTGCACAATTGCTCTCTATCCATTTTCTCAACAATGTATAGATCACCGGTTTCTTTATTTACATCTAAATATTTTTTATTGGCAACAGCGTCTAATCTCATCTTTCTTGAGGCTAAGGTTTTTGGATCAAGCCCTAAATCGACAGCCAGATTTGAGACTACAGTGCCCACGTCCATCTCTTCTGGAATAGAATAAAGCGTAACAGCAGACGCTGCATAAAAGAAACGACTGATCCAAATGGATATGACGACGTACCTTAACAAATGTTTCATGCTGCAGTTCGTCATTTTATGGATATCAGTTCTCATCGCTGTTTTGAAAGGGTTTAATGTGTTTAATTCCTTAATCACGCAGTCTGTTACGTTCTGGAGATCATTCTGTGCGCCACACAAAAGGACTTTCAACAAAATGACGTCTTCAGCTTTATATAACTCTGCGTTTTGCTGGTAAACAGCGACCCTACGTGCACACGATATTAAATGCAGATTCATAACGTCGTTTTTACCGATTTCACCCACATTTGTTGACCCTTATCGTCTTATTTCTAACATCCAAGTCTTTTTTTCTGGATAGAATATATTTATATTTTGGTCTGTACAAATAAGCTTGTACCGCAGAAGAAAGTTCTAATTTATAGATAAATGTACAAAAAGTTTTCATGCAAAGTCAGTCACTCATTGCATACAGTTAAACACAAAACCTTGCATTTTGGGAAGTTTGGCAAACACTGTTAAGCATGCATGCTAAATATTAAGACAAAATTGATGTTAGATTAATATAATAAATATAGCAATTGTTGCAGCATCTACAAATCAAAGGAAAGGAAATTAAATATTTCCTAAGAAAAAAGACATTAAGAACAAGTAGTTTACAACTTATGTGCATAGCACAGATATTAAATATTAAAATGCTTAGAAGTAGAATCAATATTCAAATAAATGTGTCTAATTTTGTGTAAATGTACATGTAGAGTGATAAAAAATAGAATGTTGAAATAGTCATTATTATAGTATAGTTCGCGGTGCTTACCCTAAATGTCCATCATTGCCCAGGTTTTTTAAGCACGCTTTAAACCAACATTCTGGAAAAAATGACTACTTGTCCTGAAACATGAGGTTTACCTGAAGAGTCGATGCTGCTGACTCACTTGTCTCCGTCATTCCTGTACTTCTCGGAATACTGGACACAACATACCTCGTCCCCTTTGGAACAGGCTGTCTTACTACCAGCTTTCCTTTTCTGGTCTCTGCAAGAAACAAGCTGTACCAATAGGCATCGTTGGAGACCAAGGTGGAGTCTGCAATGGTGGAGTTCCTCTCACTGATCACACTGTTCCTACAGGGCGGAGCAGCTTTGCTGGGTTTTGGCTTCTGACACTTCAGCACGATGGTTACCAAAATGGTGATCAGTAACAGAAATGACACTGAACCCAGACCGATCACCAGGTACAGGTTCAAGTCAGAAAAGATGTCGTATTCTAAAGGCAACTCATTGACGTCAGCATAAGTTTTGAGGGCAGTCTCCACAGTGGACAGTTTGATGGTGACTGTAGCAGAGAGTGAGGGCTCTCCGTTGTCCTTGGCGACCACCACAAGCCTTTGGTGACGCGAGTCTCTGTAACTGAACATTCTCATGGTCCTGATCTCTCCATTGTACTGGTCCAAGCTGAATAAAGTAGAGTCCGTATTCTGAAGAAACTGATACGATATCCGAGAGTTATGCACCGAGTCCGTGTCTATAGCAATGACTTTGGCAATAAGAGTTCCTTTATCTGTAGATCTCGGTATTTTTTCTTCTACCACTGAGCCATGAGCGCGCCACGGAGACACTATAACCGGTGTGTTGTCGTTTTGATCTGTGATAATAACTCGCACTGTGACGTTGTTGCTGAGTGGAGGAACACCAGAGTCTCTGGCCTCAACGTGGAAAACAAATTCTGTGTCTATCTCATAATCAAAGGTTTTGAGTGCGTAAAGGTTGCCATTTTCCGGATTAATAGAGAACAGCATGGACATGGACGTGTTTAAAATGTCCTTTTCAACTATAAAATAAACTAGGTACTGATTTTCATGAAGATCCGGATCTAGAGCTGTTAATGAACCTAACAAAGCTCCGGGTGCGTTATTTTCTTGAACCTGAATGGTATAAAACGGTTGTGGAAACTGCGGAATGTTGTCGTTAACGTCCAGAAGCTCCAGTGTTATCGTTTCGTTGTCAGACAGTGAAGGGTTTCCTCTGTCAGTAACTGTAAACGTAATCTCGAACTCTGGGTTTTTTTCACGATCTAACGGTTCCGATACCACAAGCTCATAATAATTATCTGATGATAACTTTAAAGCAAAAGGCAATTTTTCAGAAATATGCAAATCTACTTGACCATTTTCTTCAGAATCTTTATCACTTACACTAACGACTGCAATCACGGTACCTACAGCTACATCTTCTTTAATAGTTGTCGCAAGAGATCGTATTGATATGACTGGATGATTATCATTCATATCTGTAATCATTACGGTTAGTTTGCATTGACCGGATAATGCATCGACGCCCTTATCCTTTGCAATAATTTCCATATTGTAAATTCTGAAATCCTCGTAATTAATGACATCCTTAATTCTTATTTCTCCCGTATCTGGATTTAAGGTAAAAGCCTCTTGAGATTTTTCTGATGTGTATAAACCGAATGAGTAGGCGATGTCAGCATTTGAACCCTCATCCGAGTCGGTTGCATTCATTTTAATAACGAGGCTTCCTATGGGGGAATTTTCTGTGATATTTATCATGTAGCTCTCTTGATTAAATCGGGGAGGATTGTCATTTGCATCCTGAACTCGAACAATGATGCTCGCTGTACCGGAGCGCACAGGTACGCCACCATCCACCGCTGTGAGGATCAGATGGTGCACAGCTTCCATTTCGCGGTCTAATTGCTTTTTTAAAACCAAATCTGCGAATTTGGAGCCATCCCTGCCAGACTGGATCTCTATATCAAAATGTTCGCTTTCACTCAGGTAGTACGTTTTAACAGAGTTCAAGCCGACATCAGAATCTGCTGCATTGCTGACGGAAATTCTTTCACCCGAGGGCGTGGATTCAGAAATGTCCAAATGAATAATATCTCGTCTGAAAGAAGGATTATTGTCATTGATATCTGTTATTTCTAATTCGAGATAAAATATACGTACAGGATTTTCAATGTTTACTTCCATTTTTAAAAAACATGTAAATGTTGTTTTCGAGGGGCAAAGATATTCACGGTCAATCTTTTCCAAAATGTAGAGTTCCCCTTTCTCCTTGTTAATCTCAAGATATTTCTTGTTGGCTATGACGTCTAAACGAACATTTCGTTTAACTAGGGTTTCTACATCGAGTCCCAAATCGTTTGCTAGATTTGCAACTACCGATCCTTCTTTCATCTCTTCGGGAATTGAATAGTGAGTTACAGTTAATGACGTGGTGATTAGGGCAGAAAAGAAGACGTGAGTTAAAACGCACCTTCTGAAGCACCGCGCTTTGTTGTGAATTCCCATTGTCCTCTTTGACTCTGTATCCCTCACGATTTAATACAATCCATTAGTGAACATCAAAGTACGAAATGTCAAAGTAGTTTTTCTTTTCACAAAATGATAAAACATTTGTGGAAATTAAAATATTGTTCCTAATAATACAACAAATAGAAAGACGTGCAAGACCTGAATCATGCGAACCGCTTTCTGACCGCTTACTGATTTGAAGGCATGGCTACTGGGCAAAACGCAAAAACTGATGGTTCTTTGGAATACAGCGCCACTCTGTGTACAACTGTGACAATTCATTATATTAGAATCTCGAGTGCCTCGTTACAACAAGCAGGTCTGCTAAGAAAAGTAAACGGGTGTTTCTGCACATTTCAGCACGACAATGCTGGTCAGCTCCCCCTGAGCCTTTTCAGGATATGTGTCATTTAAACTGTATCTACATCTGTGAAATGGTTTAAAGCAAACCAACATTGTGTACATCAACCTGTGTTTAGTGTGTGTGTTGCCAAATGCACATTTAGCACTTTAATCAAATAATTTTAACTGTATCAATTCATCTTGTATGAAATACAATCATTTTGATTCAGGATGCCTGTTTTGTGTCTGTTTTCTTTTTATGTATGTTGTTATTCTCTTGGTTATTGTGATTATGATGCAAACTGCAACTCTTTAAGATTCAAATAACATTCACCTGCAAGAAGATACCAAGGGATCCTTATAATAAACTTACACTGATTACGGCTAATGCAGTATTCAGGTTTAAAATATTATAGCTTAGGTTAAGGGTGTGGATGAACTGAAGGCTACCTGTAATAATATACTATTATTTGCAGTTTGACAGACATTTTTTAAATGTAAATTTCCCAACATTAATGTATGTAGTACACAAAATCTCAGGTAATAAAAACAGAATATAAAATTATTGTAATTACACATATACATAGATGTGCTTGATGACCTCAATTTCCTAGGGTTGTTAGAAATAGCTAGAAATTGATCGCAAATACAAATTTGGTGAATAAGAGGTAAACATTGTATCATAAACCAATTTCAATGAGTTTGAAATTTTATTTGTCTAAATGTATTTTTTACTACACAACAAAATAATCTAAATTTATAAGCGGTACTGTTTGTTACCTGTAAAGTAGATGCCGCTGAGTTACTTGTCTCTGACATTCCTGTGCCTCTAGGAATGCTGGATACAATGTATCTTGTCCCCTTGGGTGCAGGTTGCCTCACTACCAGCTTTCCTTTTCTGGTCTCAGCTAAAAACAGGCTGTACCAATAGGCGTCGTTGGAGACCAATGTGGAGTCTGCAATGGTGGAGTTCCTCTCACTGATCACACTGTTCCTGGAGGGCGGAGCAGCTTTGCTGGCTTTTGGGCTTTGACATTTTAGCACAATGGTCACCAAAATGGTGATCAATAGGAGAAATGAGACAGAGCCCAAGCCGATGACCAGATATAGATTCAGGTCAGAAAAGATGTCGTATTCTGATGGGATTTCAGTCATGTCAGCATAAGTTTTGAGGGCGGTTTCCACAGTGGACAGCTTGATGGTGACTGTAGCAGAGAGAGAGGGCTCTCCATTGTCCTTGGCAATGACCACAAGCCTTTGGTGACGTGAGTCTCTGTAACTGAACATTCTCATAGTCCTGATCTCTCCATTGTACTGGTCCAAGCTGAACAAACTAGAGTCTGTGTTCTGGAGAAACTGATATGTGATTCTTGAGTTATGTACAGAGTCTGTGTCAATGGCTATGACTTTTGCAATAAGCACACCTTTATCAGTAGATCTTGGTATTTTCTCCTCCACCACTGACCCTTGTGCACGCCATGGAGATACTATTACCGGTGTGTTGTCGTTTTGGTCCTTAATAACAATGTGGACGGTCACATTACTGCTGAGTGGAGGAACACCAGAGTCTCTGGCTTCAACGTGAAAAAGGAATTCCCTTTCTATTTCATAATCAAATGTTTTAAGTGCAAAAAGATTGCCGTTCTCTGGATTAATGGAAAACAGCATTGACATGGACGTGTTCACGATTTCTCTTTCAATTATGAAGTAAACGAGGTACTGATTTTCATGGAGATCTGGATCAATGGCAGTTATGGCACCCAGTGAAGCCCCTGGGGGATTGTTCTCTGGCACTATTATGCTGTAAAAACTTTGTTGGAACTGTGGTGCATTGTCATTAACATCTAACAAGTGCAATATTATTGTCTCGTTGTTGGAAAGTGGAGGATTTCCACCATCTGTCACGACTAAGGTGATTTCATATTCTGAATTTAACTCACGATCTAATGTTTCTGAAACCTGCAGTTCATAGAGATTATCAGAGGACTTGTTTAAAGTAAACGGAAAGCCTTTGTTTATTGCCAGAGTGACTTTGCCATTGGCCCCTAAATCTCTGTCACTTACCCCCACAAGGGCTATAACCGTTCCAACAGGAACGTCTTCCTTAATCGTGTTTTTTAGTGATTTAACTGTGATTTCAGGGTAGTTGTCGTTCACGTCCATTACGTGCACTGTAACTCTGCATTGACTGGAAAGAGAAACGGGGCTGTTATCTTTTGCTTCGATATGCATCTCATATATCTTCATATCTTCGAAATCGATTGTGTCCTTAATAGTTATCTCACCTGTCTTTGAATTGAGATCGAACATTTCTTGCGTTTTCTCGGAAGTGTACAGATTAAACGAATAGGTTATTTCTGCGTTTGTTCCTTCATCGGTGTCTGTTGCGTTCAGGTGCGCGACTACTGCTCCGATCGGGGCATTTTCACTAATGTTTACAGAATAAACTGTGCGATCAAACTGGGGCACGTTATCGTTTGTGTCTAGCACGTGAACAATAATGGTGGCTGTTCCAGAACGAGTGGGAACGCCACCATCTACTGCAGTGAGGATCAGGTTATGAACAAATCGTTCTTCTCGGTCCAGCGCCTTCTTAAGAACCAGATCTACATATTTCGTGCCATCGCTCCCAGAATGAATATCAATTGTAAAGTGATCGCTTTCGCTTAATTTATAAGTACTAACAGTATTAGTTCCTACATCTGGGTCCTGTGCGTTGGGTAAAGAGAACCTTTCCCCTGGTGTAGCAGACTCGGACACGTCCAGTTCAACCCTGTCCATTCTAAAATACGGAGCGTTATCGTTAATATCCGTTATTTCCAATTCGATGTTAAATATACGCAATGGACTTTTAATAATCACATCCAGTTTTACGAAACAAGTCAAGGTTTTACCATGACACAAAGACTCTCTGTCTATTTTCTCGAAAATGTACAGCTCACCCGTTCTTTTATTTACATCTAAATATTTAGTGCTGTGAACAGTATCGAGCTTTACCTCCCGTTGTGCCAGTCCGCTTATATCCAATCCAAGATCTGAAGCTAGATTAGCAACAACAGATCCCCGCTCCATCTCCTCTGGAACTGAGTAACGGGTCACAGACAAAGCCATCATCCATGTCGTAGAAAATACAAAGAAAAACGTTATTGAACAAAAAGAGTCCTGATGTTTCATGATGATTATTATAATCCAGTCCACAAAAATAACCTGTACAATAAGTCCATTAATTTCGATGTTGTTTTTTTTTTTAAACATACAACCTTTTAGCTCAGAGTCAGAAACAGCACTAAAGTCCTGTAGATAAAGCATCAGTAAGCCACTGCTCACACCCGTTTAGGCGTTGCAATGACATTTACTGGCCAACAGCGACACACAAAGACCAGATCCAGTGAAATTTATGGAAAGATCCCTAAGAAACTGTCATGCAGTAGTCTCTTTGTTTAACACACACCAACTTCACAGACTAATTATTATTATCGTTATATATAGAGCTCGTGGTTTAGACTTTTCTATTTGTCTCATTACTTCATAATTATTTCATAAACAAACTCCTCTGCAGCGTGAACCACATTTGCTACAGATAAACTAAACGAGCTGTAAAAAGCTTTATAAGCTAACCTATGATTTGATAATAAAAATCTAAATAAAATGTGTGTTAATAAAATGTGTGACTGATATCGCAAACATAAGTTAGGGATAAATAAACTGGTAAGGTTGCACATCTATTTGGAAAGAGATGTTTTAATAATAGTCTACAAATACTATTTACTGTTAAGGTTATTAAACTCAGGTGCTTGTATATTGTCAGATGGTATTTTGTTAGTTGGAACTGTTCCCTCTGGAACACGCTTTTACTGGTAGGTCGTTGTTAATATTAATAAACAAAACAATAAAATTCATATAATCCATACACAAGCCTTTTGGTATTTGGTGGGTGGTATTTCAGAAACAAAGGACCAATCATCGTTTCAGGCATCAGGTGACTGAATGATGTTCTTTAGGCTGTGGCGTGTATTCTTGTTTATTGTGATATGACTGCGTTGATGCTTGGATGCTTCGTAACAGACGTTAACACTGGTCGACGATTCAGAACCACTAAATATTACAATCACCCTGAAGAGGAAATAAAGTCCAATCATTTTATGCATAAAAAATTAGAATTTTAGAAATTTTGTGTTTTAAATATTTAAATAATATAAATTCACTTTTAATATTTCTACAGTGTAGCTGTTTTAACTACTGACTTGTGGTGTTCTCATTTTAAGTCGCTTTGGTTAAAAGCGTCTGCTAAATGACTAAATGTAATGTAAATATAAATGATTAATATAATTTGTTTTTTAAAGATTGATGTGAAGATTAAAATCCTGAAGGTAAATTCTTAATATGTGCTGTGATTTATAAAGCAAACGGCACCTTAATGATGTGAATTATTACTAACTTACGCCCACACACACACACCGCGCATGCGCAGTACAGTAACTCATCTCATTTTATAATGATGCATTGTGGGCCTTAATGCACTAAACGTACTATGAGATATTTCGGATAGTTCAGTGTATTTCATTTGTTGCATTTAATGTGATTGTAATGTGATTGTTTACATCTATAAAATACAAACCTTCATCAAGTAGACATGTGTGACGACAACATGAGCCACGAGCGACATCTGGTGACCAGTCGTCTATACTGGACAGACGCTTGTCATCATGGAGAGCATTTATAAGGTTATAATAAATATATTGTGGCATTTAAATTTCTGTCTTTATTGTATATTTAAATACACCCGAAGAAATAAGTGCTTGTATACTTGCATTATGAATATTTGTGATGATTTGTACTCTTAACGCTCTCATTTTGACCTTTCTCTTGGTTTTTCTGTTTCTTGTTGTAAAAGTGTGTGACTCACATTGAGCTTAAAATGTAGAACATTGGAATGTATATAGCAAACGATCAGAAAACATTAGATTGTCATTAAGGATGTTTTAAAGTTATTTTATATTAGGGTGTAATCTCTCTCTCTCTCTTTCTCTCTCTCTCTTCCCCTCTGCCTCTCTTTCTCACTGTAATGCAATTAAAGCTAAATGAACCTGAAGAATCTCTAATGAACTTTGTAACCTCGGGGAATATTTGCAATCATTTATACTCCAAATATACAGTTTAATGTAGAAATAGTGAAATATTAACCCAGATTTGCGTTATGACTAATTCCTGTCTCTGACCTCTTACCAGTTGCACTGCCAAAACCATATACAGTGGGTTGCAAAAGTATTCATACCCCTTGAACTTTTCCATATTTTGTCACATTACAACCACAAACATAAATATATTTCACTGGAATTTAATGTGAAAGACCAACACAAAGTGGTATACAATTGTGAAGTGGAATGAAAGTTATACATGAATCAACAATTTTTTTACAAATAAAAAACTGAAAAGTGCGATGTGCAAAATTATTCAGCCC
>JAFMOD010000292.1:1470702-1512760 GCA_019802435.1 Corydoras maculifer | reverse complement strand
GTGTGTGTGTGAGTGAGTGTGTGTGTGAGTGAGTGTGTGAGTGAGTCTGTGTGTGTGAGCGTATGAGCGCACATTACCTTTTCAAAGTGGAAGTTTGGTTCTTGCTGAGTGCCCAGTTATTATTGTCTTGTTTTAGCTGAAACAGAAAACATAATTGATTTAGTATAAAATCTGTTATTAACCTAAAACTGTTTAATGAACCTCAGCCAAGCGTTCCAGCGTTCTGGTGGTCAAAATAATGAACAAATATATTTTTATTTTATTCTTCAGTTCAAAGTATAAGCGGCACTGCTTCTTATTGCCCCTTAAGTTTTTCATAATTCCTTCGGAAACCAATTAGGATCGCGGCAAGATCAAAGTACATGTGATTTGAACTTCAAAGGAATCTGCACCATGCCAGATGTTAATTATAAAACAATTATGTGTTTAACTAAATATTAGACAAGGTGCTTTGATTTTAGAATTATGAATTTGAATAGTAGATTAAAATAATTGGATGGAGGATGAATGAAAACTGAATAACCTACAAAGAAATTTTAGAAGCCAGACTTGTAAGTTCAATTAAGAGTGTATTATTGTCAAATAGTTCCATCTAGTGGATTAAATCTGAAGATTAAATAAAATCTTTAAAATCTGGAGGTAAACTGTGTTGGAGCAGGATGTCTAGAGGAAATGCATTTCTTTGGCGAGCATTTTGGGTAACGTTATTAATGTCAGTAAGTGAATAGTCTTTAGTGAAAGTAGACATATGGCTGAGAAAGTCATCGTAAGCCATAACAATGTATGTGAAACGTTTTGAGCAATTCTATATGGTTAATAAGATGCATCGTATCCTCTCGTATTGTTTGAAAATATTTTTAGAGATAGAATAATTAATTCTAACTGGAACCGTCTGACAGTGTATTTTATTTAGCTGTCCAGTAACCTGGGTTTCCACTATTTGGTGATGCTGATCCTGAACCTGCAAATGAATAACAGACAGCATCCAGAGTCTTTAATTCACATCACATCACGGGTGAAATGACGTTTGGTGCATCCAGTGATGGTTGAAGCAAATGAGTGAGTTATAATAAAGCAGTGGTTTTACCTCGTTAGGAGTTGTCGCTCCGTTGTTCGCCGTCGAGCTGCGACTCTGTGAGCTCCAAGCCAAATTCTCGACCTCCTTTGCCGCGTTGTTCCTCGGTGTGGAGGGACTGTACGCCTTGAGGAACGTAAAGTCACTTTTTACCGATTCGGGTGTCAGGCAGACTTTATAGCAGTACGACTGAGACGCGGTCCCTGTGCTGTTGTCCACGCAGTTCGGCGGAACCTTGGCTCCAGTGGAGACTTGCTGATTCAGATTGGACTTCTTGCACGCCTCGGGGGGCGGCTCGGACTCCAGGGTGCAGCACGCCGCGCCAAGAGAGGAAAGCGCCAGGGCGTTCGGACAGTCCCGGTCTTTATAACATTTCAGAACCGTCAGCACGATGATGGCCACGAGAAAAATGATGGACACCACACTCAGTGACACAATCAAATAGAGCGCGAGTTTAGACGGCGTCCGCTGGCTGAGCGTGTAGTCCCCGAGGTCTGACAGCGATTCTGGAACGCCGTCCACTAGTGACAAGATGAGCGACACCGTGGCCGAGAGGGGCGGCTGTCCATTGTCCTTGACCAGAATCACAAGCCTGTGCCTGGGGGCGTCTTTTTCCACGAAGCGGCGGATCATCCTGATTTCTCCGGTGTACAGAGCGATGCTGAACAGCCCCGGGTCCGTCGCATGGACCACCTGGTAGGACAGGCGGGAGTTTTGTCCGGCGTCGGCGTCCATCGCCGTGATTTTGGCCACTAGGTAGCCTGCGTCTGCGGACCGCGGTACCGTCTCCGACGCCGCAGTGCCGTTTTTCGGCAGAGGAGACACCACCACCGGGGCGTTATCGTTCTGATCCAAAACGAACACGCTGACGGTCACGTTGCCGCTGAGCGGCGGGAAGCCCGCGTCCCGCGCCTGAACTCTGACCTCGAAGTTACGGAGCTGCTCGTAGTCGAACGAGCGGAGCGCGTAAATGTTGCCGTTGTCCGAATTGATGGAGACATACGTGGACACGGGCATCCCCCGGATCTGACCCTCCAAAATAGAATAGGAAATGTAGGCGTTTTGATTGGAGTCCGGGTCCACGGCGCTCACGGAGCAAATGGAAGCCCCCGGGGCGTTGTTCTCGGTCACGTACACCGTGTAGGACGGCTGCAGGAAACGCGGCGGGTTGTCGTTAACATCCGACACGAGGACGTGGATGGTTTTCCAGGTCGAAAGCGGTGGCGCACCCAAATCCCGCGCCGTGAGGGTGATGTTGTACTCGGCCACAGACTCTCGGTCGAGAAACTCGCTCGTCACGAGAGTGTAATAGTTTTTAAAAGAAGAGTGAAGTCGAAAAGGGACTTGACTCGGGATGTGACAGTCCACAGCTCCGTTTTCTCCCGAGTCTCGATCCATGACGCTGATCACGGCTATGACCGTCCCTGGAGACGCGTCTTCCTGAACAGGTGTGGAGACAGAGGTCAGGATGACCTCGGGGGTGTTGTCGTTCACGTCCAGTATGTCGACGAGGACTTTACAGTGTACGGCCACGGCAGAGGGACCCTTGTCTTTTGCCTGCACGTACAGCTCGTACACGCTGGCTTTCTCGTAGTCCACGGTCCCCTTCACCCGAATTTCGCCCGTGTAAGAGTCCACATTGAAAAGCTCACGCACTTTCAGGGGCGCGTGCCCACTAAAGGAGTACGCGATCTCGCCGTTTGCGCCTTCGTCCAGGTCCGTGGCGTTGAGTTTGAGCACGAGTGTCCCTCTGGGTGCGTTCTCCACCAGACTCACTCGATAAACAGATCGGTCAAACACTGGAAGATTGTCATTCGCGTCCAGCACGGTGATGATGATCTGAGCCGTGCCAGAGCGCAGCGGCGAGCCTCCATCCACCGCCGTCAGGACCATTTCGTGCGTCTTCTGCTTCTCCCGGTCTAACGGGGACTGCAGCACGAGCTCTGCAAACTTGCTCCCGTCGTTTCGCGTCTGTACGTCGAGCACAAAGTGCTGGTTGGCACTCAGAAGGTACGATCGCAGCGAGTTGGATCCCGCGTCCAGGTCTTGTGCGCTCTCGAGCGGAAACCGCGAACCCGGCGCTGCGCCCTCGGTGATCTCCAGGTTGAACTCGGTCCACGGGAAACTTGGAGCGTTGTCGTTAACGTCCAGAATTTCCACTTCCACTCGATAGAGTTCCAGTGGGTTTTCAATCACAACCTGCAAGTGCAGAAAGCACACAGGACTCTGTTCGCACAACTCCTCTCGATCGATTTTCTCATTAACAAACAAAATCCCGTTTTCCAAATTGACCTCCAAGTACTGTTTCCGAGCTCCAGACACTATACGAAATCGTCTGGTGGATAACTTGGCCACATCCAAGCCTAAGTCCTCAGCAATGTTTCCCACAAACGCGCCGTGCTCTCGTTCCTCCAGAACTGAATAGCGTATTTGGGCCAGAACCCGGTCCAGCGCCAACACGCACATTAATAAAGTAACCGCTGACCACGATGATGTCCATCGTCTCCGCCCGTGTCTCTGACCCATCTCCGATATGCCCAGGGTTTTTCAGCTGGCTCAGCCTGGCCAGAATTAGGCAAATTAAGTGAGATAAAGCGTGCACCCAGTAAAAAGTATCACATGTGACATCATAGCACCACATATACTCCCGTACAGAGGTTCTGAGGGTGTCGGATTAATAGGTAATAAATCCAGTTAACGACGTACGAACTCTTGGAGAGACGAGACGCTTTTATTAACAGCGTGCTTCCCGTGCGCGGCACCGCGGGAGCGCGCGCGTGCGTGTGCGTGAGCGGGGAAGGTTCGCTCTTTGATTTCACAGCGTATTGGACGTTTTTAAGGAATGGTTGCGTGGGAGGGGGTGGACGTCAAAAGACATCTTATTGGAGGACCCTGAACTTAAAGCGCAGGGCAGAAGTACTGTATATACGTCATTAACTCCTTCAGTGCCGCGCGTAAAAGGCCAAAACTACACATTCAAACTACACTTGTGATCAGTGAGTGTTTCATAACGCCATTAGTTACGAGATATTAGAATGTATTACATTGTTAGAGAAGAGGTTTTAATGATTTTATAAGTTAAATAAATATATAATCTCAGTGTCTCGCTCTCATTTTTCCCCCCACAGACATTTCTTACTTTTGTTGATTACAAAGAAATGGCAACTGATGGAGTCTTTAAGGCTTTGCAGCACACCTGCAGGAAAGTCAAATCAAACGCTGTGAATTAAACAGCCCCGAGCTCAAGCTGTCGTCAGACTTAAGCTCAAGCAGATGGTTAAGCTCCATTCGAAATGATTACATTTCAGGAAAGATACTCTCGACTACTTCTTTTTTTAATTAACGGAGTAGAGGATTAGCTGGTAGCTATCCGGGATCATCCGCCTTCTCCAACACAAGAATAAAAATGTGTCGTGATAAAATAATCCCAACACACTCCGCGATCTGGAGAAAGCTTTACTGTCCTTTAACCCTGACAGCAATCAGCATTCAGCCCAATGTGATGGAGAGATAAATAAACAGACACCTGCGCACGCGCACACGCACACGCACGCACTTAATCACTGGTCTGTTTGCATCCATTGTAGAGATTTAATATACTTCAATTTATTTAATACAATAGTTTTCACACTGTGTGTCAACAAATAACCCGTGGGATTGCAAACTTCATGGACAAAAGCAAACCTTTTAATTGTATTGAATTTAAGTAATTCATTAGGTCATATGACTAGCCGTGTATTCTTAGGTATTTATATGCTTTCAACTTTGTGGGAATAGTTTGGGGAAGGCCCTTTTCTATACCAGCATGACTGTACCTCAGTGTGGTGTGGAGTAACTAGACCGAAGTACGGGACAAACAAAGGTTGTCCTAATACTTTCAGGATATTTAATAAACTAGTTTGTTTCCCACAAGGACAAAACGTCAACAAACAAATTTCAGACCTCCCGATTTAATGGGTGGAAGTTCTCTCTCTCTCTCTCTGTCATTGTAACACACATACACAGACTTATAAAGTATCCTCGGGATGGTAATTAATTCACGTAAAGATCAGTGAGGAGCTGGATAAACTGGATAAAGGACACTAGCCTAGAGCTATGGGAGCCGTGTTCACGTTAAAAGACAAACAAGTAACAATGAAGTCAACGTGCCAATAATGAGAGCATTTTATCAATTATATCTTATCCTTTGGCTCCACCTGCTGGTTTGTATTTTTAAATAACAGCAATTTTATTTTACAGTCATGGGATGAAAATGAGTTTGAAGACAAACGTATTTAAAAAACAATTCTGTGTTATGTAAAGGATATGCGAATTAACGTCAGTGGTTCGGGGTTATTCTACAATAAATAAATAAATAAATAAATACATAAATAAAATATAATACAATACAATAAAAAAAAATCGCATAATGACGTCAGATTTTTTTTCAGAAAAAATGTAGTACACTGTATTTGCATCAGTATTACAAAATTTAAACACTACACATTAAGGAGCATTTCTTTAACGCTGGTCCCCTCTTAGCAGATACGTTGACTGTTCTGAGGTTTTCTACAGGATTCTGAAGTGTGATCATAAAAATGTTAGCCTTTTATTTAGAGGAAGGTTAGACACAGACGTTGGACGAGAAAATATACGTTTTATGAGTCTAATTAATACTAGATATAAATACAACATCCAACTACCTATGCCCTCTAGTGGCTGAAATTGCTTCTCCCAAAGACGTCTATCACAATGTTGAAAATTTTTAAATAATGCAAACAAATAAAGTTACAAGATTTCCGTTTAGAGAGAGAGAGAGAGAGAGAGAGAGAGAGAGAGAGAGAGAGAGAGAGAGAGAGAGAGAGAGAGAGAGAGAGAATGAAGAAGCCACCTATTTATAAACAAGTGTAAACTACAATATTTGAAGGCTGATTATTTGCAGTGTGTTCAGATTAGTTTAATATTTCTGAATAAACTTATTTTAATTTAAATTATCACAACATTATCAGGGTGCTCACTACCTGTAGTCAAGTTATCTGCACACAAATTTTCAAAATAAAAGATCGCAACCGCAAACTGCGGAATGATTTCTATCCTACAGAGGGCAGCAAAGACCAGCAAACTACTTTGTCAACGTCTTATGAAAACAATAAGGTGAAAATACCGTTTATTCCAGACTTGTCTGAAATGTTTAGATTTAATAGAAAATAATTCTTAATAGACTTTTAATTTTCAAATGGACAAATGATTGACTTGTGACCACTAACTGTTTTTACTAATGAGCATAATTCTATTTGTTAATTGTATGGAAATTCGCGAATTGTCACTATTATTTTGTTTTGTTTTACAGCATGTTGCATGGATTTTGAAGTTTTTCATTTGTCATTTATACTAATAACTCAATATTCTTCTTGTCTGTCAGATATAGATTGATCAAATGACTTAACAGATGACAAATTTCAGTTTTTATTGCATTTTTATAAAGTGTGCCCAATCGTTTTTGGGTATGATCATTGTGGTTTTGGGGTATGATCAACTTCGTCCCATATTCACACTTCATAACTGATTCATTTGTGCATCCTTTCATTCATTCATTCTTTCATTATATTAGACACCTGTATGAGAGATCATATGAGTCATAAATCATTATATGAGTTTATACTGGCATGCGAACATGTAGGCCTAATATAGTGACTATATAATACCCATGTGAGTGTATATATCTTATATATTCAGTATATATCTTTATTACATCTTTGATTTACTGTCAATGAAACCAAAGTTATGCTGGCTGGAATCCACTCTTTAAGAAATATAGAAAACACTTTAAAAATCATTATTTTAGAAAGAATTGATTCATTGAGGAACCTCTTTACCAAACTGAACAAGCCTGGTCGGTACTGAGGGAGCGGGTGGGCAAAAAAAGAAAGAATTGGGAGAAGAGACTGGAAATAAAGACAAAAGAGGAAAAGCTGGGAAAGAACACAGAAGAGAATTTTTGCACATGCTACTCAGCTGTGTAAACTAGAGAAAGTCAAGATCTCGGATTCCCTGGGAAAAGAGCCTGATATTTATAGGAGACTGGCAGCCCATATGCTCTGCTGTCTCACACATGCTCACTAATATTATTATTATTATTCCTGAACACTTGAATATGGAAAATGGCAGCAATCTGAGATGTCTGGAGGTGTGCAAGCATCTGTGTGTGTGTGTGTGTGTGTGTGTGTGTTAGAGAGAAAGCAAGAAAGAAGAAAATCACAAAATTAGGAGCAGATATTGATGATCGTCTTAGACACACACACACACACACACACACACACACACACACACACACACACACACACACACACACACACAGAGAGAACAAGAAAGAACAAAAAAGACAGGTTACAAGTGGGTGGGGCTACATAAACTTTTTGAAATCACTTGTAAATTTGATGACAATTAAAAAGTTTAATATTAGTTTTAATAACCCCAGATTTATTATTGCTTATTTCGTTCTTTTCTTTAAACAACAAAAAATAGGAATGCTGAATCCATCAAGTGCAGCTTCACCAAACAATATATCCAGCGATCAACCTGCTGCTTTCATTTAAGCTTTAATTTCAGAGCTTTCCAAAAACCATAACATACATAACTAGTCATTTCACCCTTTGGGATTAAAATGACTAAGAACAAATCTTTTTACATGAAAACAAGATTTTTGCTCATTTATGTGTGTGTGTGTGTGTGTGTGTGTGTGTGTGTGTGTGTGTGTGTCTGTGTGAGAACATGAGACATTAATAGGGGGTAAAAAAAATCCACTTACAGTAAATATGACTAATGCCATAGACACATTGACGTTTTTATTGATTCATTGTTTTTATGAATATCTGACGTCCTCCAAAAGTCAGTATATTTACAAACAAACTTGCAATAATAAGTCTGATCATTAAAGCTGTGTGCACGCACAAAGAGAAAAGCATAAAAGCCGGGAAAAATGGTTTAAAGGACTAAAATTAAACAAGACTGTTTATCTGTAGACTGTGGCATTTGTGTGGAAAATGTCTTATCATGACTGATTTGCGTGAGGTTCCGCTCACACCTGAGTAATTACAAGTTACTACCGTGTATTCAGTTGCGTGTCTGTGTACTCAATTATGCCTAATTATTATAATGGGTTTATTAAGGTGCATGGCAGAGTGGTGTTAATTTGTAGTTGTAAAGTCAGATTCGAATTTGTACACAGTAAAAGCACACACACACTATTGAATGTCATCATCAACACTAATAAAGCCAGGCAATAATCACACTTAGATCACCTACCATTGGATGCCAAGAGACAATTACACACAAAGCAGACATGTGAATTTTGGCAATATGAATCTGTTGTTGGTAAATGAGTTTGAAAACCATTTGTAATAAGAAAAGGAAAAAGTTTGTAGTTTTAAAAATTTTTTACTTTTAAGACTGGGAGGAGGATCACAGTCTATTCTATTAAACTGAGGGCGTCTTTTTTACCTCTTTTGCCTGCTTCTGTCTCTGCCCCTCACTCTCTCCTCATTTCTTCCCCTCCATTTTCCATTTTACATGCAGCTCCAGATGTTGAAGCAGTGAAATATTAAATTACAGAATGTGGCTTGTTTCTGCACTCCAGCTATATCAAAAACAACCCTGCCCTTTTACTTGCATACGTACACATACACTTGCACATTCTCTCACTCGTTCTCTCTCTCTCTCTCTCTCTCTCTCGCTCACTTTATGGTTACAGCTATGCAGAGCCTGCAAATTCTGTACTAACTTCAGTCATAGCTTAATTCAGTGTGATAGGTGAGAATTCTGTCTCCTTGAGGCTCCAGATGTTTTCTGGCCAGCTGCTCTGAAGCATTACAAAAGATGTTAGCTTATCCATAAATTAGGTCCTGGCCACATCACCAGATTGTTAATTCACTTTGAGTTCCATGTAACCAGGTGCAAAAACAAAAACAACAGGCCCAAAATGCAGCCCTGCAGGACCCTGAGGTGCTCACTTACCAGAGTCTTTAGAGAGATGACTCAAACCTCTGAACATTCACCTACTCACACACACACATACACACACACAATACATACATTGCTGTATTTGTGAATACTCTTGACATTGCTGCTAAGGCTGTGGTTTCTGTGCATTTGGTATATCTAAAATATATATATTGTGTGTGTGTGTATTTTTATGTATTTGCATTCATATTAAGTGAAGTGTGGTGGCTTGAGTACATCTGGGTGTAGTATGAATGTTTATGTGTCTGTGTGTGGCTCCAGTGAACTGTGTATGTGTGGCAGGTTTGCAGTGTATATGCAATATCTTAGCAATGGATAAGTCAGTGTGTGTGTGTGGGTGTGTGAGCATCTCAGAGTGTGTGAGGGCTTGCCTGCTCAGGGCATCGGCTGAATTGTTTCCACATGTGTCTTAATTCAGAGATCTGGGTGGGTAGGGGGAACATGGTTGTGTAAGTATGTATTTGACTGAGGTGGTGTGTGTGTGTGTGTGTGTGTGGGGGGGGGGGTCAGGTTTCATTGCACCAAACTCCATTTTTGAAGCTCGAAATGCAAAGTTGAATTTCACACGACTGCCAGCAAGTTTCATGTCCACACAGCACACTTTGCATGAACACGGTGCACAGAAACAGCAAAACTCTGATTTTACATGCAGACATAGTGACACATGAAATCAATTGACTATAAATCTGTTTGCAAGTAAACAGCTGTGTCATGCTGCACAAAGAGAAGGAGCCAATAAAGGATTTTACAGATGCAAGAGCCATTTACACCAACCACCCTTATAGCACATCAGCACATACATAGTCCCCTGGCACCACTGTCCTTGGTGTCTTGTGCTTACAGGCGTTTCACTGGCATAACACATGGAAAGAAAATGTGAATGTATTCACTAATCACTAGCCCATTATACTTGGTGAGAGAGTGAGAGCGAGAGATGGAGGTAAACATTCAGAAAGCTACATGCTGTCCAAATCTAATTTACACACCAAACAGTGAAAAAGAGGAGCAAGTGCAAAAGAAACTGGAGAACAGAATAGAGGGAAAGAAGAAGAAAAATACTAATAAGATCCAGTTGGGTATGTCTGGCTAGAGATTAAAGTACAACAGGAAAGAGGAAAAAAGGAACGAGGCAGGGGTAGTGGTGGGAAATAAGGAGATGGATGGATAGATGTATGGATGGTTGAAATGGGGAAAGACAAACTGGAGGAAGGAGAGCGGACCATGATGTTGTCGCTCATATGTTGCCTGCAGTCCTTCAAATACCACTTTGACTCTCATTCCTCACTTTTATTAAAATGATAAGCTGTTTTTAAAGAAGACAATTTAACACTGTCATTATGGTACATGTTCACTATCAGTCTATTCTGCCAGTTTTTCCTCACTGCTGTGGTGATATTGTTCACAATGTTGACACGTGCAGCTGTGTGTCCAACGTAATTTTTGAAAATTTTCCATATTTCTGCAGCTATATGATATGCACCATGATATTTATATTTACCTTTAAACGTGTAGACAACGTAGAAAACCCACCAACTCTGCTTGTCTGCTTGGCTTTTTTAATTGGAAAACAGGGATCTATCAAAGTCTGATTAGCAAAACGTGTTTGTGTTTCGTGGTATGAGCAAAGGGAACCTTAAAAACAAGATATGTCTTAGAGTTTAATCTCTACAAATCAAAAGTAAAACAGATTGTATAAATAGTGAGGAAATTCAAAACCATCAAAAGACCAACCCCATGAGTGGTCCACTGACAAAATCTGCTCCAAGAGCAAGTCATAGTCCAAGAGGTCAAAAAGGAACCCAGGGTAACGGAGTTCACTTAAAAGAGCACTGAACAACAATGGTGTCCCTGGCAGAGCTGCAAGGAGGAAGCCACTGTTGTCCAAACATAATACTGCTGCTTATCTGCATTTTTCTGCAGATCAACTGGACAAGGTTGAAAGGTACTGGAAATTTAATAAGACCAAATGTTTCTTTGTGGTTTAAATGAGATGCTTTGAGTTTTTGGGAAAGAAAAAGTTACGTCAAAGCATAAAAATCTTATCTGATGTGTGAAACATGGTGGTGGTGGTGGTGTCATGGAAAGGGCCTGATATTCTGCATCAGGACCAGAAAGATCTGGTCATTAAGTGACCATGAAGTGAATCTTAAGAGGAAGTTGACTAAGCAGCAAGACAGTGACACTAATTCCAAAAGTTTATCTTATAAAAATGGTTTACTGAACACATTGAATTTTCACGTCATTGTGATGGATCCAAAAATGAGCCACTTGTGAAAAAGTTCACCCCGAGTTAAAGCAAACTGATGTGGAAATAAAATAATTTAAGTTAAATAAAAGTTCAGTTGTTGCTACATAAAAGATACTGATCCATTCAGAACATTGATGTGGATCTTTGTCTCTGACTTTTTGACCTTTATTTTATGATTTTGTTTATTATGTTTATTAAAAAGTGACTTTTTACCACCAAACATACAGAACATATGTGAGGATTAACTGTTTTTTTTCTCTTTACAGCAAAAACATTTACTATTGTTTCCTTTTAAAAGCACAAAACGTATTAAAACTCCCATCATGTATCAGTGACTTTTATATAATACATAATAAAAATGGCTAGTATTTTACTTTATTATTTACATCTGTTATCCTGTTGGTTCGCTCAGCATATCTGCAACACTGCTGCTATTCGATTGGTAACATCATGGGCACTCGATCCAAAAAAAATGTAATGGAAATAACAGATCTTACCCTGTTAATGTCTGAGTTAAGTCTGTGTGCATGTGAGTAAAATCTATTTATGACTTAACCTGGCTGTGCACTCAGCTGTCGGCCTGCTATTCTGTAAATTTAAATAGAAAAACGATATCCCGCCGTAATGGAGTTAGAGTTAAAAAAAAACTGGCTATTTTCAAAACTGTTTTGGAATGTTTTGCTCCGAATACGCTGCATTATCGCTGCATCACTTGTTCACTCATCACTCATCTAACCTGTTCTGTTGAAACCATGTAACACACATGTGGCATGCATAATAAATCACAGAACACGAACATCCACATCATAAAGAGAACGGTAAAGATTTCACCGTGTATCACTTCATATTAAGAGAAAGTAAAAAAATTGTTTATTTCACTTGTCTTATTTTCCATGCTTATGAAAAAACAGATGGCAAAAATAGAGGGATCAACAGAAGGCCTGACTTTGCTAAAATGATGCCTGCTTTCAATTTCTAGTTTTCCATTAACCTCAGCTGTGGAGGCAGAAGAAGAGTGATAATGTGTGTGTTGTGTGTGTGTGTGTTGTGTGTGTGTGTGTTGTGTGTGTGTGTGTGTGTGTGTGTGTGTGAGAGAGAGAGAGAGAAAGAGAATAAGAGAGTGTGTGTATGTGTGTGAGAACCAAAACCTGTTGACAGTCCTGATGTGGTCCCCACAACATAAAGGTGAGAACATGTTTTAGGGTTAAGGTGAGGTTAAGGTTAGTTTAGGGTAAGTCACCATGAAATTAACTAAAGTCCCCACAATGCATAAAAACATGTGTGTGAGAGAAAGAGAGAGAGAGAGAGAGATGGTACAGTGGAATGTTCTGCTTTGGACAGTCCTCATTAATTGCAGGTTTTTCCCCTTCCCACTGAATCTGACCCACAGCCAGTCAGAGACAAGTGCAGCTTTCTGTGGCTCTTCTGGGCTTGGCGTGAAACTCTGGTGTACTGTGGTGAATAGCTCATGAAAAAAAAGCCATGCTACTCACTCTGCTCAAATTGCCTGGGACAGTCATGATTACCCTGTGGCCAACCAAAGCATTTCCTGGGTTAGTGTGTGTGACGCGCTTGGCTTTGCTGTGGTGGCACGGGGTGTCATTAGCTGCTTGTTTTACTGCTCCCCCAAAAGCACAGTGTCAAGCCACATCCCCGACTCAGGGCAATGTTGCGGCGATGTTACAGAACACAAAGGAAATGTCTTTAAAGCTTTGGTTAAGTGTTGCCTTTGAGGATCCATTTTCATATTTTGGCATTAAGAGTTAAAAAAACCCAAAAAAAACGTAACAACAATGTAAAATCAGGCTCATGTGGTTAAACAATTCCAAGCAATGAACCTACAGTACTTTTTAGTAGTATTGTACGCTCATCCAGCAAAATATTCAGACATATACTGTGTGTACATATACTTATTCACACTATACTGGAGTACCCTGAAAAAACTCACCCATGCACAGGGAGGATATTTACCTGCCCCAACTGGGAATTGAACCCAAAAACATGAGCCCTCTGCTACATCTCTCTGTGGACCTGGAAAAAGGTATACTGTCAGAGTCCCAAATTATTAATGTAAACATTACACAGCAGATTAGTGTATAAATAAACTCCAATAGATAATTGTTACTCACACTACACACAAGCAGTTTACAGTATTTATTAAAGCTGTTTCTCTATTCTGTTTATTCTGTGTTAAGTCTAAGTCTAAGAACGTAAAAAAAAAAAGATTACGGAAATATCCAGACACTATAAATGAATTATAAAAAAATGATAAAAATAAATAATACATCCACTATTGGTCCCTACAGCTTGAAATGTCAACTGTCAGAAAAATGAAGCTTTCGCAGCAAACCGATTCGTTCTGGTCCATTCCTCTTGCCAAACTCTTTTCAAGGTTATAATCATCCATGATGGTTCTGAAGTCTCTGACTGATTTTTATTATTTCGGCAAAATTTTAGTTGAAGCATCTATCTTCCCTTTAGATTCCATTTCTTGGCTCGTGAGATTAAATTCCCCTCCTCTGCCAAAACTCCATTAATGTTTCCTTTAATTACGTATAATGTCTTAGCTACAATACTCCCACCTTAGTAATTCACTGCAGGTATAATGTTCAACCCCATTTGTCTTGTAATGTGCCTATAACAGTTGTCATAATTGTTGTCATTACTTAATTTCATTTTTCTAAGTTGTTTAGATCTCTGCTCTTGTTTCCCATTGGATAAGGTTTTTTTTTGTGTGAAAGGAATAGAGAACAGGGGTAAAACCAACTGTTCGCTTTTTCTTTAAGATCATCCCGAAACTTGTTCCGAGTACCTTCTTGCCCTCCTCTTACCTCCCTTATAATTAGTTTAAGAGCCTGTTGTGAAATCCTGGGTGGTGCCCCTATTTGAGAATGATTACTTGCAGTTACATGATGTGAATATTATTACCAATCCTGAACTACCTGTAATGATTAAGGAGTGTGCGTCTGCGTTGTATTATCGGAGTTTGAAAGCACATCTGCGCGCATAATTGTAAAAATACACCGCACGTACTTCTCCGATGATCTTAGGCCAGCATTTCAGTTACATTTCACTGACACACACACTCACATGCACAAGTGGAAAGAAAGATTAGCTGAAGTTATGGAGAGATGGTTGGGACAGATGAGCACATCATCGCACCACAGGCAGCTGTGTGTGTACACGAGTGCTGCATCTGTATGTGTGTTTCAGCATGTGAGATGGGTTTGCGGGAATGTTCACAAGAAAATACTTTTTTCATGTCGATGCTTGTCTGTCAAAGAGTTGTTTTTTTTGTTGTTGTTCACAGGATAAATGAGGAAAGAGAAATTGCCTGTTTTGTCTTTCTGTGTGCGCGCACTCGCGCTCGCGCTCATACACATATGTGTGTAGCTGCCCATCTGGTCCTTTTCTTTTTTGCTCCTATATGCCAGCTTCCTAATAGCTTCAGTAAGACTGTGGTTTACAGTCTCTCTAACACACACACACACACTTAGAGACAGCCTAACATATGCTTCTGTTATTCTTCTCTAGGAGAAACCTAAAAAACAGCCATTTATTTACTTTGAGTTGCATGGTTGTGGTAAGAAACCCATGCCAGCACTAACCAGCAGACAGAGAAACAGAGGAACTGTACGTGGATCAGACTGGCCAGGTTTCATGTTCTCGGGAGACAATAAGAAAACTCCTGCAAATCAGTGCTTCGATGAGGAATTTTCGCTAAGCTGATGTTAAAGCTGTCAAAGAAAACGACAGACGCACAGTAAAAGCAAGCGCCACATTTCTGTGTTGTTTCTCATAATCTCATAATTGGAAGTACCTGCGCCGAGGTTATGATTAACTGAGGCTCACTTCGGGGTCATGTTGGATCAGAGGTCCTCTGAGGTCCTCTGAGGTTATGCTTCAAAGAACCTTCAAGCTCCATTTTCTGATCACGTTGGGTCCTTATTTTTAGTGGGGACAAAAACGATTAAACCCGATGCAGTCCTGAGTGAAAACAGCAAACAGCTGTACAATATAACCGTACAGGCAAACACACAAGAGCAACTCACTTGTTTTTGTCACTGATGCACAAAATGTTATTAAAGTTCTTCAAAGCTCGATCAAGTTCAGTTTCTTAGACTGTTTAAAATATCTGTTTAAAAAATGTCCCAACTGAGAGCGAGTGACCTCAGCTCATGAACTGGATCAACCCGAATCAGAGCAACAGGACGCAGGGGGCCGGTCAAAATACATCACAAAGTAAAACCAGTTTCAGTTATTGTAACTGGAAAGGTCATTTATTTCTTTACTGAAGCAGTAAAACGAAAGTAACATATTATCATAAAGGCCCTGATGCAGGAAGGACTGCAGATACGATATGTACACACTGCATTTCAGGCTGGCATGAGGAATTACAGACAGAATCAGCCCCAAACCCGACATGGAGACTCGTTCTCACGCCCATTTTCTTAAAATCCTACACAGACACACACAAAACGAACACAGACAAATTCCAGATGAGCTCCATGTTTCCCTGGCTCTGCCTCTAATTCCCAAATCAGCATTTACCTGCAGCTTTGCCGTTAGAGATACTTTATAATGTGTTTATGGCAGGAGTTTGGCCTGAATGGACGCCGCTCAGGTGTTAATAAGATGAGATAAAGGTGGAAGTAGGGTAAATGAGACGGTTAATCGATTATGATTGGTGAACATGGCATTATTTAGCATCAACTCAACTCACGGTTTAATTTGTTGAATTCTTTTACAATATAGAATAATACAGCCTTACAAGAGTTAATGATAGCAACAAATATAAAAAATAACGACTCAAGCCATCAAATTATACACAGAAATCATGATCAACTGAGCTTGAGTTCAAGTTTATGAAAGAATACAAAGTAAACAGGAGATGATGAAAGGCTATAAGCTGTAAATGGAAAAGAATTATATAGGATCATACACTTATTTATACATCAGCATATTGTTTATAACAATCCCTTCAATAATGTGCAATTCAGTCATGTCCATAAATGCATGTGATTTTACTGTCTCCAATAAAGCAGGGTAATTAGCCTCTCTTATTTAAGCAGACGTCACGTCTATTACCTGTTTAAGTACTTTCTCCACCTCTCTATTCTTTTTACTTTTGCTCATTCATTCCTCATTCCCTCACAACACTAATCTGTTCCAGAGCATTCTGTGATCACATGGAAAAAACATAGCAAGTGTACATATTTCTCCCTAAGCCAAGAGTAAAAAAAAAAAATACAGAGCAGGATGTGGGTGAGAGAAAGAGAAAGAGAAAGAAAGACAGTGAGAGAAAGAAAGCAAGAATGAAAGAAAAAAATAAAGAAATAAAGAAAGAGGTAACATGGGAAAACAAAGCAAACTGTTTATTGAGTTCAGGCACAGGGCCTTTTGTTGTGGTACAGACCTGCCTTTTATTAGCAGACTGAACTGTCTTCAAAGCTTGGAAAGACAGATGACAAGCCAAGAGAGCGAATACATGGCCCCACAGGGGAGAAGAACACACACACACACACACACACACACACACACACAGTTGATTCCACATTGGAATTCATGTTGAGGTTCGGAGAGATAAATACCGTTCAGAACATTTAAATAGAGTAAAAGTTGCCACTAGCATAACCAATGCTATCTCTGTAGTTGTTTGAAGACATGAAACAAACCGTCAGTGCGATGTAGCACAGCCCGTGTGTGTGTGTGTGTGTGTGTGTGTGTGTGTGTGTGTGTGTATGCATGTGTATGGCCTGTTACCAGCACTTGAAGCAAAATCAAAGTGTTCTGCTTCTAATAAAAAGTTCCAATCAGCAAAGTGGCAGCAAGCAATGACTTCACTACTGCAGCTGGGCTTTCAGCTGCTACTCTGAGAGAGAGAGAGAGAGAGAGAGAGAGAGAGAGAGAGAGAGAATGAGTGGGGGTCTGGGTTCCACTTTGTGATCAGTCAAAACTCATCAATTCACCCAAAACTGATAATGGCATCAGGTTGTTTATCAGTAACATTATGTATTTTGTTTATTTTACATGTTTAAAAACTACCAGCCTTGACACCTTATGGTACGTAGTTTAAGGTGAGTGGTGTTGTAATGTTGGTGGGAGACTTATTGGAATTTGCATGTTCTCCTCATGTCTTAATGGGTTTCTTTTTGGGCATACTAAATAAGATCAAGTATATATCCGTTTGCTTGTTTGTCGGTCAGCCCTGTTATGGACCTCGAGTTCAGTTTTACGTGTGTGTGTGTGTGTGTGTGTGTGTGTGTGTGTGTGTGTGTGTGTGTGTGTGTGTGTAAAACAACAGTTTTAGGGGCTTGGATACATAAATCTGTGTTTATGTTTATGCCCAAATGTGTAATAAATACAAGAAAGCATTAAAATAATGGTTGTTAAGAGTATTATCACTGTTCTGAAAAAGTAGTGAGGAATTATTCTCATAAACAGTGACGTGTTTAAACCACATTTACTACAGCCAAACCATCGTATTAAACACTACGGAGTACGATAAAAACTAACACTTGTGTGTGTGTGTGTGTGTGTCTATGTCTTGCTCTCTCTTTTTCCTGTGTGTGTGTGTGTGTGTGTGTGTGTGTGTGTGTGTGTTTTCTGGTTGAGTGTAAATTATTTTCACACAGTTCCAGTCATCTGAACGGGAACCTTACAGTCATGAATGACAAATCTTTAAAAAATGGCAGCAACAGTGCAAATCAGAGAACACAGCTAGAGTAGTACACACACATACAATATCACTACCCTGGAGTTGCTGTGATCTGTTTGGGTGCCCTGAGAATAAAAGCTTAGAATTAAAAATAAAAAATACATTAAATATTGTGTCTCTAATATCAGGCATTCCAGTACAGCCTGCGGACAGCCTTACAGTTTATTTAACCAACTTTTAATGGTTGACCTTGTTGTCCAGTTAAAAGCCATAACAACAATAACACATTATGAATGCAAGTTAAATGACATTAATTGATGCATAACTGTGCATGTGGTTTGCGGCAAATGTGAATCATTATAGTGGAGACCTGTTGGCTTATGTCTACTAAAAAAAACTAACAATTAAATGAAAGCAATTACAGATAATGAGGTAACAGATGTTCACCATGGCATATTTAAAAAAAAAAAACTGTGTTACTTAAGAGCCCATGAAATTCAAACCTCTTAAAACAAATTTGGTCATACAGATATTCTGCATTCATGTAACTAATGTTAACTTGATGATGTGATCGAGTTTAACAAGTCACACTGACATTTATCAGTCTTCCTGGTTATATAACTGTCTGTATAAAATTTAAAGTTTGTCATTTTTAAACGCAGGGGTGGGAGAACGCAAACTTAGTCTGGTAACTTTATTATTGTTCTTGTTTTTAAATTAATGATCCAGACTTCATCACCGAGCAGAGTGGTTGCCTTACCAGGTCACCTGCACTGCTATTTGTACTGTCTGTTTTAACAGGAGTGTTAAAAAAGGTGTAAAAGCTTTTTTTTTTATTTTATTTTATTTTTTTATACAAAGAAATACAACTTCATATAAAGTCATAAAATACCACTATTAAGTAGTTATAGTACTATTAATTAATAAAATACAGAAAGCCTTATTTCTTCCCCGGGAGTGTTGATGCATTTTGTAGTTTTATGATTACAGACTGTAGCTCAATAAACAGTATCTATTTTGGGATGAATTAACTTCGTAAAACTATATTAAATCATTACAAGTGCCTGTTTATGGTCCAGAATGTTAAACTCAGCAAAAAAAACGTGTTGTGGGCATTTGCAGTATTTTACAGTTCTTACGCTTTAACGTGTTCCAATCATAATGAGATCGTTATTGTTGTTCATTTCACCCGTCAGCAGTGTAGACTAGTAGAGTAGGTCATCTGATATTTACATGAGATGACGCTAGATGCTTGACCTCCAGGTAGAATCCCTTAGAAATATTTCCAAAGACAAACCTAAAACAAAATGTAATGTCTCGGGTGAAGCCCAGCTCTAACTGCTGTTATAATAATTAGAAGAGGTTTAAGTCCTGTGCGTGTATATAAAAGTTCTTAAACATTGCATAGCTTAAGGAATTGTCTCTCATAGTTATCTCACGGTCATTGTGACCTAACATCTTTCATGTACTTTACATACAATATTTTACAAAAACCTTGAGGGACTTTTACAAGTTTGGCAAAAGCGATCCCTTGGATCCATAGATGAACTGCTTATGCTCTCTAGGTAAAAGCTACCGAGCTCAGTCAACCAAACACAGGTCACGAATAGATGATATTTAATACCACAATATTTTTTTTTTATCTTATCTTTTTCTTTTTTTCCCCTTTAAAGCTTGTGCTGTATTTCACTTATCCCTCTAGGGCTTAGTCCATTTGCCTGACCTTCCAGAAAATGGTCTTTTACTGCTTCTGGGATGAAGGGCAGTGATGATCTATTGCTTTATGATCTTTAATAATAGAGAGCAAGAAAAAAGACATGTACCCACATTCACCAGCAATAAAACAACACAGATTCCACTTCTCTCATTTACACACACTGCTTGCTAGAAAATGTTTGCCAATATCTAATACACTTTAATACATGTGTGCATAGTTGTCAGAAGCCATCAGCACCTCACAAATCAAATAGCCTGGCAAGTGTACAATCTGATACCGAAGCTTTTCCCTCACCTTTTCCATATTTTCTAAACTCTTTCCACATTCCCTTCCACTTTTTGCAAAACCATGCCTTTCCTAAGTTTTATGCTTGTGAGATTTATTTACTCCCTGCTTTTTAATGATCTTTTAATTACCTTGAAAAATTAGGTAATGTGTTTATTATGCATAAAGTTCAGCATCATATTTTATTCACTCAGTGACCTTTTATTTTAGTTTCTTGTTAATGTCTACATGTGTTTAATCAGATGTAGAAGTGAAGTCAGGTGAGTCAGGCACGTTAATCAGAAGGATGACAGTCAGGTGTGAGTGGTCACGCTGTTTATAAAGAACTAGGAACTAACAAATTCTTAACTTCGTAACACATATGTAGATGTGGATCATGGTTTGAACAACGGAAGCATTGTGACTACTTTATTTAGTTTGTGATAGTCATATGTTTGAAAACAGTAAAAATAAAAAAGATTAGTATCCTAATTCCGCGCGGCACGGTGGCTTAGTGGTTTAGCACGTTTAACTCTCAGCACTAGGGATTCCCGGTTCGAATCCCCATCTGGGTGGAGTTTCCATGTTCTCCCCGTGTCTGCGGGTTTTCTCCGGGTTCTCCGGTTTCCTTCCACAGTCCAAAAACGTGGATCAAATCAATTGAGTTCTCTAAATTGCCCCATGTAGAGTGTGTTTGTGTGAGTGAGTGTGTGTGCCCAGCGATGGATTGGCGCCCTGTCCTGGGTGTATCTGCCCAGCGCCTGAAACGTTCTCCCCTGGATGGGCATGGGGAACCCCCCCGCAACCCTAATAAAGGATAAGCGGGAGATAATGAATGAATGAGTATCCTGATTCCATCAAAGAAACATGTTGGTTGTAGAATCTGGGCTGGGACAGGTTTTCACCAGTTATAAAACATTGAATTCTAAATTTTACAAGTACACAATAAACTATATATTAGAACATCAACTATGAACATGAACCCAAGAGCAAATGTGTCATATAGCAAGACCGTGTACTGCTCAAAGCCTCGGTTTACATTCATGGGCCACTTACAGATAATTTTCTCAATATTAAGGTCATTGTTGGACACAAATTCTAAAAGGTTTACAAAATTTTATGTAGCCATAATTTATTTTGTCAGGCTTGTTGTCTGAACTGAAAACAGTACAGCATGTGGCAACTGTGGCAGAACAGCGGGATCAAACGACTGGGAGAAAAAAGGCCAAACGTACTTGGAGCTTTAAAAATCACTTTCTAGTCGTTGGCTATCTGTCTCACTGCTACAGCACAATGGGTTTGGCCCTAACAGTGTGGCTGTGAGGTCATGTGTGACAAACCTAAATTAAAGGTGACAGAATGAAGGGCCCACTGTTGGGGAGCTAGAAGAGTGGGAGGGTGGGGGGCATGCACGATAAGCAATCCAGACGAGAACGCAGCATGCTGGGCAATAGCAAGCTCACTTAGACCCTCCAGATGGTACCCGTTACCAAGATCTGCTAATGAAACCCGACTGACGTCAGGACCTACGCCCTGCCATTGTTATGCTGTTTAATTTGTTATAATATTTGCTTTACAAATGAGGGCAGTTGTAGAGTCCTGGGGACAGGAACATGAGGGTTAGCAGTGGATATACTCTACAAATCGATTAGTCTGTAGCCCGCAGGCTAGAGGAAGGAACGAGGTGCCTCTAAACCCGGGCTTTTCATTGTGGAGTGCAGGCTACAGTAAACTCCGTGAGAGATTAACTCAAATCGAAATGGTGTAAAACAAGATAAGTCATATTTATCAAAAAAGGAGGGGGTGGGGGGGGTGACGTGGGTGTCCGAGACTGAAGGAAAATACAATACCCCGCAACTGTGTCGGAACTGGGCTGTTCACTAGCAGTTTAGAGAACAAAGAGTGTAGGAGCTACAAAGGCAGGCATCAGGGTTGACCACTCTTGCATGTATGCACACACATACATGAACACACACAATAGTCTGTCCTTCAATGGCCTTGCCTATTCACCCCTAAACTCCCTGCCCCTTCATTCTCCTTCAGAAACGGGCCCATTCATCCTATTCTCTCATCGCACTCTTCCCTTTGAACCAGGTCAGAAATGCTTTTTTTTTTCTCCTTTTTTTTTCCAAGACCAAATTGTACTGTAGCGTTTAGAACCACCTGTGAAGATGAGCAGAAAAAAAAAACGGAGAAGAACGTTGTGGAGAGCGGAAGAAAAAAGTGGTGGGGAGGCAAGGTGCTACACACCGGAGAAGCCAAAAAAATGAACAAAGAGAGCTTAGGAAAAGAATTTTGGAGTTCGAAGCCAAGAGCTTGAGTGAGAGATGGAAAACTGAAGAGTCTCTCTGGCTCTGACAGGGTAGTTGTAAGGTGCTTTACTCCAGTGAGTAATATGAGGAGGTGTTGCCAGAGTAATTACATATCACATTAAAGACTTTCATAAACATTAGCATTCCTCCTCTACCCAGCAGGATGGCCAGCTCACAAATGACTGAAAAAGTCCGTGCACGATGGATGGGCTCAAAGGGAAGCGTGAAGGTACAAACAAAGTATAATGAAGCGGAGCAGACCGACGAAGTAAAAGGGATCATTATTATTGGTGCCGCTGTTGACGACTCCATGTCACAGTTGGATTGTGTGTAAAAAAAAAAAAAATGTTCAGATGAATAAGTGCAGTAGAGAGAGAAAGAGAGAGAGAGAAAGCAAGCGCGAGAGAGAAAATTACATTCAGTATTCTCAATCCAACAAAAACCACATCTGGTTTCCTCATCAGGACTTATCCAGCCCGTGGAATGCAGGGCGCATGGCCCTGACCTCATATTCTAAATATACATAGTCATACCATACATCTTACAGCAGCACATGTCCTGAGATTTGGAGCCCACAACAATCTACCACCTATTGCCTGCATACACGCATGCAACATATACAGAGTGTGCAGTGAGAAACCACAAGAAAGTACTTCGGTGAAGACACAGAATATTAGAAGATGAGACTACTGGAGAAGATCGGGCATGAATAGAACACACATTTATTTTGTAGTTTCTGTTATCCAGGTGTTTAAAGTGATGATGATGTCTTTTGCTTTCTTCTGCAATATAGTGCAATGATGACATTTTGGTGTTTTCTCCTTTACCCTTTTATTTAGAGCCAGGCAGCTGTTCAACAACAATGCCTGCAGTTAATTATGCAATTATGCATCGGTCCTCCAAGCCTAGCGCAGCTCTTTGACGATTGGTTATTGACGGGACATTTCTCAGTTTTGCCACCTGCAGAATGAGCCATAACGCTTTCAGATTTTTGCCCATATGTCGTACCTGTTAGTAATCGCTGGCACAGATCTGATATGGTCTGTAAATTTCGGTTCACTGTTAATGATCTAAAGCCTATTTTGTGGGCTTTTTTTTTTTTTTTACAAGGAAACAAGTTGTTATAAAAGTAGATTTACTGTTAAATGTTTAAACTAACATACTTATGGAAAAAAATCATAAATTCTTTGAATATATACTTAGTGAAAAGTCTAATCTTTGTCCCTTGTAGTCAAAAAATTGGTTCCAGAATGCACAGGCATGGATGTGATCAAAATGCTGGACTGAAACGTTTCGTACAGACCCACTCATCAAATGAAACACAGTTTGTTTTAACCAATAACAAACCATTATCCGATACTCAAAGCATTGTGTCAGACATGAAGGGGGGAAAAAAAAGTACAATTTACTGGAATTACTCGTTTCTTAGGACTAAACGGTGACATCCAGTTAAGCAACACTTGATGCAGTATTTTATTTGCATTTTTTTTATTGATGGACGCTTCCCCATCTCAACTTCGGTGGGTGTTTCTGTTACACAGCCAGGTAGTCCGTTTGTTCAGTCTGCTTTAATGATGTGATTTCATACGAGTGGAGTCCATTTACATAGGCCTTAAAACATGCTGTGAAATATAATTGATGGCTTTTTGAATGCTTTGGCTTCAGTATTAAATTTTTTTATATGTCTTTGCTAAAGCACTGCACATTATATCTGTGAAAAGTCAAATCAAACCTGTGAGAAGACAAAATCTAAAGGAACACCAAACTTGAACAACCCTGAAACATATTTCTATGCCACTGGTGTTGGGAAAAACATCAACATTTCATCTGTTATTCACAATTAATCTCTCTTTTTTATATTTTTTCTACATTCTTGGTCTCCGCATGGCATTAAGCTTATGGGTGTGAATGTCCCACGTTGATTAATAGCTGTCCTGTTTGTCGCAAGGCTGTCCAGATTCCTTCTACATGTGTTTAACAGGTTCTCATTTCAAAGTGTGGTGTTGAACATATTCCACCAGGACCATCATCAAAGACACTTAATAATGTGTCTCATACATTTACACATTGGTTTAAATTAAAAGGATTGTTGATAAAAAGGATTTTATTGCAGTAATGACTTGTGCTGCACTAGAACAGTCATCCTATCAAGTGACTCTCTAATAAAAAACATAAGACTGAAGCCCAGAACTGTAATAAGCGAAGTCTGGCCAACAAGGCCTATATACACACACATACACACACATACACACAAGAGGGCACTACTGAAATCACAGCACCACAGTTTTTGCTGCTCTTTATACTTAAACACAAAGGATTTCATTAATAAGCTAAAAATCAATCCACCTGTCATCTGTCCGCGACCATTTTATTTATTATTTTACCATAAACTGGCTTCAGGTTTCTACCACTGTGATAGATTTATTTGTAAGTCGTGTGAACTATATTATTTAATTGCCCCTAGGTGGGATTTTTATCAGCTGTGTGTCTGGTCTAATGGACTGTTGCCCTGTTTAGGATGTTTCTTTATTAGAATAAGTGGGTTTGGAATACAGTCAGGACAATGCTCATGAAGCTGAGATAAATTGTGGCTCCCAAAAATTATAACAGGAGTTATTTAATCCATATGACTATAAGGCCATGATATGAGATGCACAAAGATACCAGACAAAGGTGCAGAGTGCCTCATTAGGGTAATGGCTGCTGAAGCAGGGGAGACCAGTCTGGTCTCTGACCCTGGTGGCCTCAAAACTGAGGTTGGTCCATGACAACTGCTGTCACCAAAATGAAATGGTCTTCATCAATAGTGAGTTTAGCGACTGGCCTGGGTTACCCACGGTAACATGGCATCATGAGCATTATGGCTTTTAGATTTTTTATTTTTTTTTATGTGGCGTTTAGACAGTTACAGTCATACATCACATTTCAAGCATGAAGAATATCATCGCTGTCAAATGCATTCACTCTACAGAATGTGTTCACGTACAAAATTAGCACACAATCGCAGAAGCGACGCCGAGGTCTTTGGCCGGCCCCATATTGATGTAGGATGTGATGGATGTTAATTGCTGGACAGAATGGATATATTGAACAGGCCTTAGAAAGTGCCTGCAGAGCAGGACCCACAAAGGGAAAGAAAGAGATATAAAGTGTGTGTGAAAGAGAATGCACAGCCAAGAAGGACTCAACAACTGACACCTCTCGCACCACTGCCCAGCACTGAGCAAGCCATCTCAAACAAAGCAAATACTAGAGTCATGATTTTGTGTGTGTGTGTGTGTGTGTGTGTGTGTGTGTGTGTGTGTGTGTGTGTGTGTGTGTAGACAAAAAAGGGTGTATGTGTGTAAAATGTCTCAGCCAAAGATCAATAGCCCAAAGCTGCGAAAGCAAAGACACGGGCAATCAATACTGAGGCCACAAGCAAAGTGAAAAGGCCAAAGCGAGAAAAAAAGACATTGTGAATTAAAGAGAAAGAGCAGAAAGTTCAAACAAAATGGGCTCAAATAAAGCTTTTGATTAACTTTTTAATACAAGAATACATGAAAAAACTCTGTGTGCTGTTAGAGTTACAAAGGTTGCTGGAACCTATCGTAGCACTTACAGAAAAGGTGTGGAAACACTCGGGACAGGTCGCCGGCCCAGCACAACACAGACACACGGACGGATACATTTACTCATCTTATTCAAAATATGATATACGTTTTAGTGTTAGGTCAGTTCATTTATTTTCTTATATGTTCATCCAGATTGGGGTCAAAAAGAGTGCTGGAACCTATCCCAGAGCTCACAGGCTAAAAAGCATGGAAACCTGGTCACACGTCGTGCAACACGTCCACATAATCCTACTTAGGGGTCCGTAGGTAGTTTTTTAGCATGTTTTGGTTTGTAAAAAGAAATTGATTTTCAGGCAGGAATATGGAAGAACATGCAAATTCTTGGCATTCGTTTTATTTGGGAAAATCTGTGTTAAACAACATAAAACTTCTACCTCCTTGTTAATGCTTTGACCATTTTTTGTTCAAAGTGGTCAGTTTTATTCAGAGAAATATGAATCTTTCATCACAATTTGCAAATAAATAATAATAATAATAATAATAATAATAATACCATACTAAGTAACTAAAAAAGTTGAAGTGATTTTCATTATCAGCGTTGGGTATCCAGGTTCGAATCACAATGTGTTTCCATGTCCTCCAAGTCTCCATGTGGGTTTCCTCCAGGTTCTCCAGTTTCCACCCACAGTCCAGAAATATGGATTCAGTGGGAATTGGCTGTTCTAAATTGCCCCTATCTAAATTGTATAGTATTTGTCTGAGTGAGTGTGTGCCCATCGATGGATTGGCGCCCTGTCCTGGGAATATCTGCTTATGTTTTCTGGGGATATTTTAAGAAACAGGTATTTACTGAAAAAAAAAAAAAAAAAACATCAGACTTTAAGTGTATTTTAAGAAACAGAAAATGACCCAGTGAAAAGCCTTTAGCGTAAGAAATGCAGAGGTGTAACCCCGCCTTCTCTTTTTTTGTGTCAAAATCTATTTTGTACCCTTATTATACTTGGTCAGCTGTTTCACATATAGTGGTGCCCTCTAGTGAAGGCTCTTGAGTTATAACAATAACATCTGGAACGAGCGTTTAATGGATGTTAAAAGGACTGCAGGGCTTCGGTACATGTCTTATGTGAATTTAAATAGGACCCTACCTAATGCCCTTTTCCTTCCTCTCCTTTAATCCCCTGTCTCTGACAAAGAGCTTTACTTACAACAACATATTCTTCAAAAGCTGGGAGAGGTCAGGCCAGGACCAGCAGGTCACAAGAAGGGGAAATAAACAGCGGCCGATCAGAAGGCTGGATAAAGGTGTCTGTATTTGTATTGGGGTGAAAAATGCTGGAGAACGGTGCTTTTTTAATCACCCATTCCCTGATGAACTACCCTTAATAAATCTCTGACTGACACTCGCACCACACAAGTTCTGTATTTCCTTCTTGAGATACAAATGGCTAAATAGAACTGGGTTAAACAAACGGGTTTTAGGTCTGTGTGAGCGAGAGACTGTGAGAAAGACCGAAAAGAGGATGGAAGGGAGGGTGAGTGAATATGTTGGCTTGGTCGAACGTCTGCGGTTCTATGGGGGAGGTAGTGGTGGTGATGGTGATTGAAGGGGGGGGGGGGGCAGAGCAGGCGTAGCTGCCGAATTCCCTGAGAAATGTTCTTTTTGGAGCCTGCTCTGTGCTTACATACCTCCCTCCTCACTTCCAAACGTCCGCTCTGCACTGCACCCTCCACTTCTCTGGTTATGAAACAGTATCCTGAACGCATCACTCTTACAGAGGCACTGAAAGTCCCCTGATCCGAAAGACATATCCATTACCCTCAAACTTTATTCTCGAGCCCTGCACCAGGTTCAGGCTGTGGGTGGGTGAGCGGATCAGGTGAGCTGGGCAGGGAAATCAGGGCACCGGGGCGCAAATCACGGAAAGCGGGCTGAGGGAAGCCCGTAGTTAAGCGTTTGTGATGCTGAGTTTTGAAAGCGTTCCCAGGGGCCTCGTTGTCTCGGAGTCAAAGCACAGAGAGAAAAGTCTAAGGTCCCGGCGGGGAAAGCGCTGAAACTGCGCTCACGCCGCGCCCTCTGCGCGCGCGCACACACACACACACACACACACACACACACACACACACACACACCAACACACTCCCACACTGACGGACGTTCACGGCGGTTCTGTTTTCACTGGTTTCGGACCCTAGACTGCGAGTGCGCTCAACAGGGAAAGAAAATGAACGGGAAGGAGGACGCAGCCCGGGATGGGAGCTGCTCGATCTGCCGCGACTGACATCATGTTGTAAGGCTTGTCTTCCCGGAGTTCGGCTCTCTGCTCCTCTGTGCTGATTGTTACGGAGCGAAAAGACGAGCGACTGCAGGGAGGCGCGCAAAGGAAATCCGCTCCCGTCTCCGTCTTCTTGGCAGTTTCTAATTCTATCGCTGGCTTTGGTTTGGAGCAAAAAGTACAGGTTCGGGGGAAGAGCGCTCTGTATCTCAGACTTTAGTTCATCACTGAGGTGGACTTCCACTCCTGCGCGCAAAACATCTGCGCTGGGGTCTTGTGTTCCTTTGAAAGCGACTTTTGCGCACTTGTCTTCTCCATGACGACACTCAGCCTGGACGCACCTCGTTAAAGCAATAAGTATTTTAAAAAGCTTGCGTCGCTTGACGCTTTATGCAAAGGCTTTATAGGCGGGCACCTCCACTCGCTCCTGGTTACATTGAAACCCCTGCGGCGGCTCCGCAGACGGACAGCGAGCGCGCTCGGCGAGATCAGGTGCACGGAGGCGCAGCGCGTCACCCGCCTGTAGCTGCTCCTCTCCTCTCCTCTCTGCCCCTCCCTGCCCTCCTCTCCACCATCAGCCGAGCCGCTCTGGACTCGACATTCTTCTGCAGGCCGGGACCATGACCGAAGCCGGGCGCCTGAAGGGGACCCCGGTGCCATGCTTGGATCTTCTGCGGACTCGTACCGTGGGATGTTTGTTCGCCTTGTGCCGCCTCTCAAGGAATCTATTAGTTTGTGAAGATCCGTAGGATTCACAGGGAAATAATAATAATAATAATAAGAAGAAGCAGTGGACACTTTGCGGACTGAGAAAAGCGTGGAACGTGGGACGAGGGACAATCTCGAAAGCCTTGTGGAACATCTGGCGCGCGCCGGGCACCAGGACTCCAGGTTGAGGCTGTGACGCGCCTCCAGTTAAACTTGGCTTCACCTGTTCCAGTAACCCGTGGAGATCACCAGCTGTTATGACTTAACCCACCCTCCCCGCCTCCCACCCGCTCTGCACCGCCCCCGAGCCGTTACCAAGCGCGCAAGTAACATCAGCCGTTACAGGCGCTCCCGGTGGCACGCTGGTCGCGCTCTCCTCACGCTCGCACGCACGCACCTCCTCGCAGGGGGAAGCTATGCGCACCTCCCGCGGCCAGCGGGACTCTCCCTGACCTCCTGACCTCACCCCCCGATTCCACCGGCTGAGACGTGAACTTGTGGACGGTGCTGACTCGGCATTTGTTGGTTCGTTTTCCACGGCGGCGGAGCGACTCGGCTGGACCCAGGGAGACATGCGGTCCTTCCTCTCCACGCTGGCTGTCTTGTAAGTCATCACTGTCCTTACGCTAACCGACCCATAGTGCCTAAAAATGACTCTGCTGACAAGGTAGGATAAGCCATTTGTCACACACCTCATTTCCTGAGAATTACTAAGTCTTTAGGACAGAATCATCATATGACATCACTCCACCTGGGTTGCCATGGTCACGCATATCAGTCAGACCTGTGCTTAGGTAAGAGTGGCTGATCCAAAGAAAATAAACTTCACAAATGTTTTTTTTTTGAGTGCTTTCAAAGTACGTTCTTAGAAACCCGTTCAATTCTCTTTTTTTCCCTCTCCTCCTGGTCGTTTCCTTCCTCGAAAATGTCAAAGGTTGTTTTGCAAAGCTGCTGACAGGTTGTCCATTTTCACCTTCTCTGACTGTCTCAGTCCCCATCAAAATCCATCCAGCCCAATGATGGGAAAAGGCATTTTGGGGGCCGAGCGTAGTTATGAAAAACCACATTCCATACAGATGATCTATTCAAAATGCTGCTTAGATCTAATTGTGGATTTCAAAAGTGACTCACTGGAGGGCTCCACTCAAGTAAAGCTTTATAAGGTGTATTTGAGTTTAATGCTGTCAGAGGTCTATTACTCAAGCTATCAGATTTAAAAGAGGTTAACGTGTTGGATCAGGATTAAGCTGGATGTTTGCTTTTTATGATTATGCACGTGTGCATCTTTTCATGGCACGAGTCTCCGAAAGGCAATATGCAGTGTTTGTGTTTCTCATCTAAACCATAACCACTAAACCATACCACATGTGCAGAACCCGAACCCTATTCTGCTGAGACTGAAAAAGGTGCAATAGGATCCATCTATGTCAATCGAACGCTTGTATTTCATCACTCTAAAGTCTTGCGCGTGCAGTCCTGAGAGCCAACTGCTTCCTTCAGGCCTTTGGCTCGGGTCGCTGCCTCACAGATGTAAAAGGTGCACTGTGTAATGTGGCAGTAACACCACATTGCAAGTTGATTAGCTGGTTTGTGCGTCTGCCATACCGCTTCGACCAAAGCAGGCAGGATTTGCGCGAGGCGTGGAAAAGTGGGAACTCTGTTGAAGGCTGAGCAGAGGCGAGTGCTGGAGGTGTACACTCTCAGTATGGAACTCCACCTCGGCGAACTCGCCTGCTTCCACACACGAACGCCTTTAGGACAAATCCTGTCTCAGATCTGATGATGTCACATGGTCTTGCTTGTCTTGGCTTCTGACCACACAATGCTGTAAAGTAAGAGCTCCCAGGCAGCTACTCTTTCTTTCTTTCCCTCCTCCCTTTCCTCTCGTCTCTCCTCTTTTGCCCCTTTTCTCACTCTCTTTCTCACTCTCAGCACCGACTCGCTGCAGGGTCGATGCGGTTTGGGAGGGTTAGGGGGAATCCGAAGTCAAAAGAGATTTTTTTTTTCTTCCTCCCTCTTTTTATTTTTAAGCTTTCTCAGCGTAACAGTCTTGTTTGAACAGCTGAGAATTCTTTTAGAGCTCACAGCCATTTTCACCTGCACTGCCAGTGCTGGCAGGTAGATGAAGCCTGCATGTATCAGAGCGAGCAGCCAGGTCTCATATGTCTTCAAGCGATACTTATAAAAATGGCAATTACATGCAAGAATGCACATAATATTAAAAACAACAATTGAACTGCAGCCATGTTTTATAAAGTCTGCTTGGATAGTAAAGCCATATGTGAGAAATTACAAAAAACATGAGCACGAAAACCTTCCACCACCTCAACTGATGCTGCAGTTGCATCCTCAAACTCAAAAGCCCCATCTTTTCCAAACTGTGTCCTCGGGACAGGTACTGCTTGTTGGAGCTCCTCACAGGAGATGATGTTAAAGATGCGCTTTTGGTATGGAGGTTTGCGTTGAACAGTAGCTCAGTATTTGTCCGATTTGTGGCAAGGATTTTGGCCTGTGTTGAAGCTTTTCTGTTGTAAATAATGCCAGAATTTAGAAACGTGCACTACATGCTGCAACTTCTTCAAACGTAAACTGGTAGCTGTTTGGATGCATTTCTATGAATGGTGACATGAAATGTCCCAAAACGTAAATCATTGAAATCATTGAAAAACAATTAACTCTTATTGTTTTACATCTGTTAACACTGCCAGGCAGCTAAAGGAGAATGGTTTCCTCATTAAGCTGTGGTTACCATTTCGAAATTATCTTTATAACTCTATAAAAATCAGTAAAGTGGCACAGAGGTGCAGCGGTTAGCATGTAGCTCCCAGGTTTGATTCACAATTGGGGTGAACGAAGGTCCATACGGTGTAGAGTCTGCATGTCCTCCCTGTGCCTGAGTGAGTTTGCTCTGGGTACTCTGCTACTTTTCAACATTCAAAAGACATGTTGATAGATACACTGGCGATAAAACTTTTTTAAAAAAATTATTGTAAACTGACCAATAGAGTATCCACGAGTCTGATATAATTATAACACACACACACACACACACAGACACACACACACACACACACACACACACACACACACACACACACACTTCTATTACCAAATCTGGTAGTTGAACAGGTAGTATTGTTTCTGACCAGGGAACCACTCGATGATGCTGCTGATTATGTTAATATCCAAATCTTTGGATGATTGTTGTCCAGCCTTAGCAAATGCACACCAACACCCTCGTGTTCTGTACGCAGCTCGCGGCCTGACAAATAACGAACAATCATTCTAATTAACAAGAACATTTATAACTTTGAACAAAACATCTGCTGGTGGATGCACTTTGGAAAGTTATCAGGCATTAAAAATTCGGCTTTGCAGATGTTTTCCATTACTCAGCGTTATGTAATGCCTATTTTATTTCAGACTATGTAAATGTTAAATAAGCAGATTTTTTGTCTGTTAAGGATTTACAGTAGTGGATAGATTGACTTTTTGACATTAAACAGATATTTAGTCTGTATTTATTAATGGACACCTGCTAGCCAGTCTTTTTAGTGGCCATGTTATTACTTGGCTTGGCAGACAGTGCACACATCTTGTTCGCAGACGCAGTCTGGCTATATATTAAATTATTAGCAATGGATTTGCTTGCAGTCCACGGCAGAAGGAAGCAATAGTTGACCAGACAGCACGATTCAGTGCATGAGCAGAATGCATGGAGGGCGAAGGCTGATTCATGACCTGTATGTGCAGGTGTGAAGTTAGTACTGTAAATCACCACGTTACTTTCCACAGGTGTGGAAATGGTCAGCAGATGGAGGCCATGTCTTCAAGCATCTGGCCAAGACGCTCCACTGTTCATGTAGCCAATACCCACAGGTGCAGAGCCGGCACACACAGGTGCGCTTAAATCACACACCGAGAGTCAGTCTGCCGGCAAATACCACTCACTGACCCCTCGCTTGTGCATTCCCTATGTGCACACATATTGAATCCGCCTGTTGGGATATAAAGCCACTGTGCGCGCCTTATATGGCGACAAGGTGTTCGCTCTAGACCATTTTTGCCCGTGTAGAGCGGCCAGCGGCAAATAAAAAAGGACGACCACCCGGCAAAAAGGGATGATAGTCAGTAAGATATACAGACATCCAGCCAGTGCTGTTCAAGCCCATTGGCAGTTTGCAGTTATGCATGGCATATGAATGTATTCGCAGGGAAGTCAGATTGCAAACACACATTGGGTCAGCATTGGGACAGCAGGAGGACAGAATAAATCAGATGGGAAGTGGAAAAAGACCAGGTCATTTCATTGTGATGATTTTCCAGCAGCACCATTGAAACTTCTGAAGCATTTTTTCTCCTTTAATCAGACTCTCCCACTTTGACTTCCTCTTCCCAATGAGGCTGTGTATCCAAATAGCTTCTTTTCCCCCTTTTTCTTTCACTCTCCTTCAGACGGGGAGTCCTAACGTACTATTTTTGTACTGGCAAAGTGAGCCAGACAGACAGAGAATGATAACAAGAGTCACTAAAGAATGTTTTTAGTTCCTGTGAGGAAATAACTTCAGGGTTTATTCACGAAGCTGTTAATGCTCACTCTGATTTAGTAACTGTAATGGTGTATGAAGCTAATTAAGTTTCTATCTGTATTAATTTTGTCATTGTAATAAGATAAGAAAATGAAATGTTTAAGTCTACACCGATTCTCATATTTTATTCAATTCATGCACAATTAAAACATTTTACATCTTTTATAAAGTGATTAATTGTTACTCCAAGGCCATTCTGGAATACATTTTCTCAGTTCACTGAACACTGTGACACAAAAATAGTGTTTTATGTGAGGGAGAGATTTTGGTTCAGATACCTGGAAACGTTCTTGACTGTTCTTGATCAATATGAATCTTTAGTTTGAGTCTGAGGTTGCTATTGTCTGATATCCTCTACCTGATGCACTATATATTTTCTGTAGGAAAAAGATCTGAAGTTTGACATACTTTTGTAGAACTTGATAAAGAGTGATCCATCCCTGTTTGCAAAGACTGAGACCATTGTGCCGTCATCTCTAGAAGACTGCACCTGTTAAACTGTGCATCCTTCAGTGTAACTATAATCTCCTTCAGTCTTATTTGGATTTTTGTCCGACTTTTTTGTCTTGCGGTCATTCTTTTTAAAATCTTCCAATGAATTTTAAAATGACAATAACACTGGTGAGATTTCAGCTGTTGTTGCAATTTCAGTCAAATTTTTCCTTTTCGCCTCAAAATAGTCTGTCTTGTTCTCATATTGACAAACCAACAGTGTAAGGGTACAGTAGAAGTAATTTTCTGCATTCCATGATAAAATTTACATTAATAACCCAATCAGAGCAAATTATTGAACCTCAAGGTGACATTAGGACTCAAAAGGATACATGGAATACTGTTTTGAGGTACATGTATGTTACCAAACAGTAAAGAAATCTACCTTAGGGTACAAGTAATAATCACTGGACCACCAAATTCTGTTTTTAAACAGATGGAAAAATCTTTAAATAGTAAAAATCTTCTATATTGGAAAAGTGAGCAGCTGCTACATGTCACTTTCATATCAAATGTCTTTCTGTTTCAGAATCTGTTTTTGTGGGACAGTATTTTGTTGAGTACAGATGTGTGATAAGTGTCACAGAATAGCAGTGATGTAACTGGTTCGATGTATAATTTGTGTAAAATGTATAAAGACGTATCTGGAAAGAGAAGTGACTTGTCTAACGTCCTTCATCGCGGTTCTACATATGGGAGACGAGGTGTGGAGCATCTGTGTGCCTGCTTTTCTGAAGCTGCCAGCTGCTGAATCTGTTCCTCCCTCTCTCTTATTTTTTTCCTTCTCTTTTTGTTTCTGGTTCTCATATCTCCCCCTGGGACAACATGGGGGAGTTTTACCCTTCTGCTAAAACCAGACAGAAAGGAAGGGAGAGAGCGGGGAAAGGATTTAAACGCGACAAGATGAGAAACACTCATTGAGTTCCTTTCATATCTCCTCCATTCTGCTCATTCTGGATTACCTCCTCATGTTTTCGCCTGACTCAGTGGAAATGATGTAATATAATGAGGTGCGAAGGTTTTATATGTAAACAAGTAATTGGGTCCAGTTGAATCATTCGGAATAAGTCACATACCACTGGCTTATCACAGAAATGTCATTAATATTGCTCCAGAGTCATAATTCAGCCACAAATGAAAGCAGTTTAAAATGTAATAGAACAGCTAAACTAACATCCTGGTTTTAACTGCCCGGTGCCCTATTACATCAGCGATCAGTCGATACAGATGCCTGGGTGAAAGCGTTCGAGAACGAGTAAGCCTACAGAGCTTCCTTAAAACAACATGGACAGGTTCACTGTGTTAATACCACAAGATCCTCGAAGAGCCTCTTTAATAAGTGCTATGAGGAAACGTCAAGTTACGGTTTAACTCAAAAAGTTGAGGGTTCATGTTTATTCGTTTATATAGAGTTATTCTTACAATAGTACATTATCTCAAATCAGCTTTATAGTCTTCTACAAAATGTAACTAATAGCATGAAGTGTAAGTGTAAGTACTCATAAGCCATCACATCAGTTACTGCAGTCCTGCGATTGCTCCACCACCCGAATACCAGCTGTCATAACTGTGAAATAATAAAGTGGAGCTATTTGGAAAAAGCATGTTTCTTATCATAAACACTTGTGTTTTAAGCAATTTTTTCATAAAATATGTTGGTAAACGTAGCGGCTTTCATCCTGGTTCCCTGAATGCTGTTAGAACTGTTTCTCTTGTCTTTGCACTCGGTCCGTCTCGCTGTCGTTTTGTCATTTGAGATTTCATACATCTTCTTTATTGGGTCGATGTGCCATTTCTAAGTATTGATAACCTTGATGAACAGTTTATAACACAAGATTCTCAAATATCCAATCAAACGCATCATTTGATGTCAATGATTGACGTTCTGTATCACTGTCCATAAAAGTGTTCCATGCCCTGAATCTCAACACCAGTGTGCACCTCGGTGTTGATTCTGTGAATTCGCCCACAGACAGGACACAGGCTGGTTCTATTCTGCTCCCTAATTTATAAACATTGGATTAATCCATATCTGGCACTCCATCTTTAATCCAACAATAATCCAACTCCCCAACTTCTGAGCTACCATGCCCTGTTTCAGATGATGCTGTTCTGGGGTCTGCGGTGTCCTGCTGATGTCAGATCGTATATTCTTGCGATGAGTAAACACAAAGAGGTTTATTTGGCAGTGCACACTTTACACTAATTGAATTGTACTGTGCCTGTCTACTGAGTCTTTTACTCGCTTTAGGATGCGTTTCATTAAACCTCTGAGTTTTACAGAAAGGAAATGATAAAAAGCCAAAGTGGTGTTGGGATCCTGAAGACTAGGTTCAAGCCCATTGGCGTTTATTCGCAGTAGCCCTGCTGTATTTACTACAGACTAACATTAACAAGGTTGCCTATTTTGCAACACACCGTTTTCTTTGCATACACTTCTTCGCACATGACATTTTCTCGGCTCGCTCACCTAGCTGTATTGTCCTGTGAGCATTGAATCATCACCGTCACATGTCCTGAACACTGACACACTGGCTTTTAAAAGGTCCTCTGGTCTACATTTCTCATGTTTATGTGAGATTTTTATGACAAATACCAGTCACGCTACTTCTCTTGTTCTGCTTCAAATATGTTTCCAGTCTGCCTGCTTTCATACACTTTTAACTACGCTTCTGACATCTGTTTCAGAGAAGCGTTGGACTTAGGCCAAGAGTTCCTCCAAAGCCCGTTGTCAGAAATTCAGATGTTTCACACAAAGCTATCTGGATCACACACTCCTGAGTGAAACCTGAAAGCACTGCTGTAGCTTTGCTAGATCACGTTGAAGCGCTCCTGGCAAGATCTCCATTCAAGAGCTCACCCTTGCTATGTGTTAGTCAATTCGCTCTTAATGCAGCACAAATGGTTCACACACGAGCCGGACTCCAAGTTTCCAACGAATGTGAGCAATTCTTCAAATGTCAACTTTTTCCTCTCCCAAAGTGAGGAGATTAAAGATGGCAGACAGAAAGCACAGGGCTCCATCCAAACTCACAGCACACTCCCTTTCCTCCCACCCACCTCCTGGGTAGAAGAGATAAATAAGGAGATTATCACACATTTAACATCCTGAAAGAATCAGCGTTCGGCTCTCCGGGAGGTAGAAAATGAACTGTGAGCTTGTTGTTTGTGTATAACTTTGCAGTCGTCTTAGGAGCTAGCCAAGTGGTAGAATGACTACAAAGAGGGTAGAGGGTGCTGTAAACTCCCCAAAGGTTTGCTGTGCAAAGAATATTATTTGGCTAGTTAAAAAAAAAGCCAGTGGGGTCTTTTGCCTGAAACCAGTCGTCGTCATCATGCAGAGTGTGAGAATTAATAAATAAAATTAATAGGATTGTCAGCAGCCCATCCACGTTTAAACATGAATATCAAGGTTATTTTGATGTAATGGTTTAGGTTAAAAAAAAAAAAAAAACTCACTTTGGTATCTGGTCATGTTTTATGGTCAGAAAACCTCATTAGGATAAAAATGACCTGCTGCTGGGTTTTAATGAGTTTTCTTCTTCTTATTTACAGGTGTGTCCAGATGATGCTGGTGATGTGCAATCCTCTGCAGGTCAGTGTAACTGTGTGTGCTTTATCATTTATGTCCTTTAATGTAAAGAGACTTTAATTCCCTTATTTATATTATTATTATTATTAGTAACTATGTTCTAAGGGGTTTGATGGTTCATAGTGGAATACATTACATTTATATTCAGTCATTTAGCAGACGCTTTTATCTGGTTTTATCCTGCTCCTGTGCTCTTAAGTTAAAGCAGTCAATACCTGATTATTAAAAAAACAAAAAACAAAGGAGGTTGGTGCAGAGGCAAAACATTTTGAGGTCCTGACTCAGACACAATGAATTATTAGCATGTACGCTGCAGGGATAGTGCAGGTGCAGGCAAAGAGAGCGACCACTGAAGAAATGCAGTTCAAAGGGAATGTGATGTGATGTGTGTAATGACATTTACACTGTTACATTCACTATTACATTTATTTTGCAGAAGTTGTTTTGAATGTAATTTGGAGCTTGGGTTCTTGGGTTTTTAATTAGACCTTTAATTTTAACCCTAGATGTTAAATGCTAGATGTTGGGACATTGCTGCTGGATGAACTTTCCCCCGTGTTTATGACCCCCCCCCCCCCTCGAATGCATATGTGCCGATGATGGAAGATTAAGAAGGTCAATCAAACAAAACTAGCAGAATTTGGTTATGGGACCCAAAGACAATTTATCAGTGTACAAGGTCATTGATTTATACAACGCTCTACCAAAAGTACTGGATAACTATCTATCTGTTCACATGTGCTTGCGTTTTTGTGAATCTAGTGAGTAATTATTTTACAATTACAATAAAGTCATTGTATCATCTGTATTAATCACCTGCTTAGAAAAGCAATACAGATATATTCTTAAAAATATGCATTTCTGATATAAATGTGTAGATTGAAATTATGATACAGTAATATTAGTATCTTTACCATGAATATAATTTAAAACTGCTTTATGTTTTAAGTGTTTTAAAGAAACTAAATGCAACATGCAAACTAATAACCGTGAGAAAGGCACCTGTAAACGGAGTGAGCGCTCCTGAGTGTCTGTTCTAGAGCGATGTTTTATTAGAATTAGAATTTAGACTAAACTGTTTTTGTTGTTGGAGTTTATATCACTATAAATAAACCATGCAGAGTCCTGTTTGCGCAAAATCATGTAAGTTTATTACTATTTGGCAATGTTCTTGTCGTGTTTGCCAGGTCCATGTCCTTCAGCTTGTCCACAAATGCATGTCCTTGAGGGAAGCTTAAAGCGAGCTTGATTTTTAGAACAGATGTGTAAAAGTGAACATGCTGCTACTGCAGGGAGACTCAGAGAAAACAAATTCTTGCATAAATGTTGTTTTAAGCATTTTCAGTTCTATTACATAACAAATGTCTTGGTTGCATTAGTACTGAATGCTCTCCAGTACAGTTATTCATAAAAAAAATCTATCATACCTTATTTTAATTCAGATCAAAGCATCTTTTTGCATGATTTTTTAAAAAAACAATATTTTGTTTAGTGGCCTACAATAAAAAATTAGCAAGATTTAATAGGTTACAGCATTTAAGTGCAAAGTGTCCGTTGTATTTCAATAAATGAAGAATTGGAATGTTGTGAGAACGGAGGTTAAAAGAAGCAAGATGTTAGAATAGGAGGAGATAACACACCTGTGCGTGTGTTTTCATCCTGGCAGGTGTTCGGAGTCGATGGTGTGAACTTCAGCATGCATGTGGAGAACCAGACTCGCGCACGAGACCCCATGAGCCGCCGGCAGCCGCGTGTCTACCAGCTCTACAGTCGCACTAGCTGTAAACACGTTCAAGTGCTTGGCCGTAGAATCAGTGCTCGTGGAGAGGATGGAGACAAATTCGGTAAGAACATGGATTTAAACACAAACGTTTTAAAAGCCCGCGCAACGAAATGATTGATATTTACTGACTTTAGGATTATGATGGAAACAAAACCAAGTAAGACTTGAATCTAACGCTGAGATTTATTTTTTGGAGGAGAAGAAAGTAAATTATAAACACAACCTAAAAATATTTGATTAGACTTATTTACTATAACACCCATGATTACAGATGAGTACAAAAATGAATAACCATTAAACAGGGAAACAGGTTTTAGGTGCTGTGTCATTGGTTCTGTGTATTTGTGTATTATATAATCTATTAACATATAAACATGATGCATGCCCTTCAAAAACCTAGTGTTCCTATTCCTGTAATTACTTGCACTGAATGACACACTGAATTTATTTTGTGATGATGGCATTCAATTTAAGACAAACACAACGAACTAAACGAAAATGGATTTAATAAAGTGAAATAATTAGTTAATAGAACTATGTTACATCAGTATCATAAGGCATCAGCATTAAATTTGACTGAAGCCTGAGATGCTTTTAAATACCAACTTACATATAATTGAACATTGTTTGATAGTAAATCGACTGATAGATGCAAAATCTAAACACATTAATATGAACATCTCAGCTCTTTCATGAACAGCTGATGTCTGAATCGGATAAAACGTCCAATTGGTCAGAAGTCATAACTGGAGGAATATTAATTGCGTCCGTTTTTACGTCTGACTCACTGTCCGTCTCGATCCCACTCACACGGTACGTAAAAGTGTTAGAAAAGTGAGTATACATAGACAAGGTTTTGGCAAAATGGGCTTGCAGACAGATATCTTGCTTATTCTGTTGCACGGTAACACAGACACATACTGCAAGGAAGAAGTTTCTGAGGAACTCGTGTGTGGAAAACAAACACCTCAGCGGCTGCTGACACCGTGATTCATGAAGGAAGAGGGGGTGGAAAGAATGAAAGAGAGAGGAAGAGGGAGTGAGGGATGGATAAAGCAAAGTCAGCTCGGTGTGTTAGTGCGTTAGGAGCTCATCTCCTCATTGATCTCGCCATTGATCCCGAGTTCCCTCAATGGTTTAAAGTGTCACCTCCCCCTCCCTTCCCTTCCCTTTCCATTCTCTTACCTTTTTCTTCATCCATTCGAACCCCCCCCCCCCCACCAACCTCCAACACACTATCTCAGAATGATGTGTTGCATACTGCAAAGCCACCCAATCGATGGCAAACAGAGCCACTGCTTCACTACTCTGTCCTCACACTGCTTCGTTTTTAAGGTTCTAAGGAATTGAAAAGCCTCCCTGATTTGACAGTTTTATATAGTTACCTGTCTCATCTCATTATTAGGAATAGATTAGATGTAAAAGTCAGTGAGGGTTAGGAGAGAAAAGAAAACGAGAGACGGGAGGGCGAGGACGCTTATTGATCAGTCCTGACCTCTGCGGAGGTCATCAGGAAGCCATTTTAAAGCATTACGTTTAAACGGACAAAACCCCAGTGTAATACAACAAAGCTTTGTTAATGAAACACATGCGCTCTTTTTTTCTTACACACACACACACACACACACACACACACACACATTCTCTCCCTTATGACCTCATGGATTGTGGGAACATTCGATAGACTTCCATTCACGTCACAGAGACTTAGCTGAACCTTTACCATACCGATTATTAACCCGACCTCAAAGCACTAACAGAGTATACACACGTTTTAATCCCCACAACAGACGAAAGTATTTAAAATCTCCTGGTAATCAGTGAAGGTGTTGCAATCAGAGCGGTGCTGTGTGTTTTTAACGGTTACACACGTCCAGCCTCGTGGAGACAGTTTCAGCACCACGTTGTAAAAACATATAGTTTTTTTAGGTGGATGAGTTTTCGTCAACTTCATCATCTCTCGGACGTTTACAAGATGATAAATCATGAATGACAAGACTTTTAGGATATGATTGTCAGAATGTTCCCACCTGCGCCAACTCATTTAACATAAGAATATAAGGTTAATGTAAATAAATCCATCAAAAGATCAAGATGATACTTTATACAAAGCGTGTCTCAATGTTAAGATGTCATAAGTAAACAGGACTTAGTTGAACCATAACAAATTATGGATTTTGTTAGTCATTCCTGTTATATATGTTATTATTGTTATTATTTACTCTTTGTACTTTTTGAGATAACTACAAGACAACTACAAGAGATCAAACAGGGGAACATTCAGGCTTCTGTTGCCGATTGGGCTGAAACATTTCCCTTCGTACCCTCCACCTTAAAGATGCTAGAAGCAGCCATTGTAACTGTTTTAGAAAGCTTATTTGCAGACGCTTGTATCGCAAACCGTAGCTGTTTTTACCTCATATCGTAGAGAAACATCCGATGTCGTTTTCTTTGACGTTGTGCGAAAGGATTGCTGTTCTGTAATTAATGTACTGTTCTTTTTTTTTCTTTTGTAACGTCTGTCTGTATGCCTGTCTTTCTGTGCCTTCACAAGCCCAGCTCGTAGTGGAGGCAGACACATTCGGCAGCCAGGTGCGAATCAGGGGAAAGGAGACCAACTACTACCTGTGCATGAACCGCAGGGGCAAACTTGTAGGCAAGGTGACAAAACTCGATACAGAACCATTCGTTTATTTTAATGTTTCTGTGACTCATCTGAATTTCGACACTGACAGCTGTTCGTCTTTGTATGACTGTCTTGTTTGTATGTATGTATGTATGTATGTATGTATGTA
>JAFMOD010000292.1:1450269-1468863 GCA_019802435.1 Corydoras maculifer | reverse complement strand
TGTGTGTGTATGTATGTGTGTATGTATGTATGTGTGTGTGTATGTGTGTGCACTTTGAATTCTATTTTCCCAGAAGGCCAGCAATCGCAGTGAGGACTGTGTGTTTGTTGAGATGGTTCTGGAGAATAACTACACTGCATTAATGTCGGCCAAATACAGAGGCTGGTATGTGGGCTTCACTAAGAGAGGACGCCCTCGCCGCGGCCCCCACACACTCCTCAACCAGCAGGATGTTCATTTTATGAAGCGTCTTCCTCCGGGCGAGCAGCCGGACCACACACCATTTCGCTTCACCACCGTCAGCAAGAGGACGAAAAGAGTCCGCGCTGCACGGCCACGCTAACTTAACCATCAGCAAAGGTCACGACCCACTGTCCCTGCAAGGGACGCTCTTGATGCTGGAACTGGGGCTTAGAAACAAATGATTGATGCACCACGGCCCTGCTAACGGCACCACGATAATGTAGAAATCAGGACCTGCTAACAAAAGGCTGTCGTGGACTGTAGCCCTGCTCATGGCACTATTGTAACGTTAAAGAAAAAAACCTGATTTGACTGGAACGTTCAACTTTTGGCCCAAAGACAATGCTGAATATGGAATGCTTTCCTAAAACTTAATATTATTGTAGCATCTTCCGGTTAACATGGACCCGCTATTGTACCAAAACGTGCTGTTCCACACCGGCATCCTAAAACAAGCTATTGTACTTTAATATGTGCTCATGAAGAAAGGAAAAAAAACAAACTGTATACCAAAAATGGGGACAAGATCACTTTAAAAAAAACCACTTTCTAAGGGCGATTCTCTTATTCAACATGAGTTCCCTCAGGTTTCTCAGAACAAGATTAATTGGAAGATGGACTACGGGAGAAGAATGGCTCCGGGATTGTGTTGAGAGCTGTGAAACGGGATTTGGATTGAGTAACACTAAAGGACTCCGGAGAGGAATAAAGAGGGGACGAAACTGAAAAGCCTCCCTCTTTTACTGCCTGCAAGCTATGAATTAAGACTTTGTACATGTGTAACTGTTAAACAGTGTGATTGAGAGTGTTTTTAAAGTGCACCAAAGACCACACCAGATGCTGCCCCTGATGAATCTGTGGGGTACTTCTGCACACGAGACCTTAAGACAAACGAGCTTACCTTTGGCTGGAAGAATCAACCAGAACGGGAATGTATATGTTAAACGATTTAAAGAAAGAGAATCCAGCACCAATGAAAGCTGCACCAAACAAGCGACTGACCAAAGAGACCCACAGACGAGTGACCAACCTCACAACCTCTGCAAATCTCAAGACGAGAAAGGGGTGGAGTCTTTTGTTTATATCCCTGTTGTTATAGAAACGACACGAGTGGCAACATTCCCATTTGGTTCCCAACGGGAATGCTGCTAGTGGAAAAATTCAGCAGAGTACCAAAGTAATACACTATTATTAAAAAAAAAGAAAACATTATGCATCACAATATATAAAAGTTTGGACGCCCTTGGTGAAGTGAAGTTGACATCAGGAACAAACTTTTGTTCATGTAGATGCACAACTGCCAGTTAGTTACCAAATCTAACGTAAAATAACATCCAACTGACTAACGTCTTTGGGCTGTGACACGAATCCCACACTGACACAGGGAGAACATGCAAACACCACGATGAATGGACTTGGCCCAATAGCTTAATATAACTTAAACTAAAAATCAGTCAATGTACTGACTTTTGTTCAACTTGGAAAAAAATAAAGTGGTTCATAAAGTTTTGCGGAAATGTCACGGGGTTCCTAAAAAGTGAACTTACTGGCGCTTAGTAAACGAAACACAAGGGTGTCCAAATTTGATGTATATATAAGACTCAAAGCTAAATAAGTGGTATTACTATGACTGCTACTATATTTGTTGTTACTACAAAGTTTATTTCAATTATTTATTTCATCTGTGTGTACGGCAGTCTTTATGAAGCCAGTAAACTTTACAGAACGTGTGTGTGTTTGTAGACGTTCCGTCTCTGTCTTCTCGTCTTACTGTTTACATTCAGTCATTCATTAAATCTTAATGTTCGCAGACACTTTTATCCAAAGCAACTCACAGCTGCACCAGTTTGATGTTTGGGGTCAGACTGCAGGGATAGGCATGAAGTCATGAGGTTTAAGCGCCTTGCGCATGTTGGTAATGTTGATGGACTTGGGATTTGAATCCTCAAGCTTTAATGTTAAAGCCCAACATTCAAACTTAAGCTGCCACACCCCCCCGAGCTGCCACACCTCAAACAAAACAAAAGCGTTTTTATTAAACCAAAGATGAAGGTATGAATCATTACAAAGTGAACGTTGTAAATGAAATGTTAAGTTCTGACTATACAACAGATGTGCATCTTATACTCTTATGCACAAGTATAGATCAATTATTAATGTTAGCACTTAGTCCTTATTATGTGTGTGTTAAAGGAAATTAAAAGGTAAAGCGTTGGCACACAATGCAGATTCATCTGATCTACAGGTGGGGCAACCTGCACGTCACACTTATAATTAATAATAACAGTAGTTCATTTCCAAAGCTCCAGACACGCCGAGATGTTCTGACACGTCAATACAATCACTCCAGCAACTCCTCTCAGAGCTCCCCGTCACCTCTGTTAGTAAACGCTATCTGTGAACCATTATCGGATTTTCGCGCACACAAGCATCACTTCCACCCTGCAATACCAGCAACTCCACTTAGCTGACTCAGCAGGAAAGCAAGGGAACCGGAGCAGGAGGGCGAGCGGGAGCGAGGCGGCTGGGAAGAAATGAGGGGGGGGGGAGGGCGATAGAAACCGGGTCCTAAAGTAAAATGATGGAAAGATTCCATGGCCAAACCCAGCGGAAGGTGTATGGTAAGACAGCAGCAGGAAGGAATGTTAAAAATGTGCGTGAGAACGGCGCAGTGACCTGAGACCTGCAGGAATTATGGGAAAATAACACATCCCACAGACCCACAGGAAACGCACACACCCTCCATCACACGGTCCACCACGGGCATACTCAAATCATATAGCAATCAAATACTAACACTCTATACGGAACCCTGTCAGCAGGCTTCGTAAAGAGCTATAAGCCGCCGGCGTGCCGTCGGGAACGTCACAGTCTGTCTGGACTTTACACCGGGCGCGAGGCACTCGTCGGGCCTGCTGGGGTCCTTATTTCAGCGAGGCTGGTTCTGGTTAGACATGTTTAGGTTCATGGGTGGACGGCTCACAGTCCCAAACGCCTATGCAAAAACCGGGACAGTTCAAAAGAGCCTCATGGTAGACTTCGCCTTCGTCCATTTGTTCTTAAATTCACCTCGAGAGATCGTAAGGACAGGGCATTTTAATAGTCACTCGGGGGGGACGAGGTAAAGTGCACAGCGGCTGAAACATCATCCGTTCTTCAATCCCGCCGCGCAGCCGCTAATGCCATACTGCTCCGTCTAACTGCAAAATATCACTCAGCGCAGAAAACCACCAAAGCATGAGCTCACTCACACAATAGTGGTAAACCACAACTACACTAGAAACCAGCAGCCAGACCCACAACGTAAAGCAGGCTATTAGACATGCACATAAAATGCCCCTGCAATCGCACACACACACTCACACTCACACACACCACATCTGACACGCTTCTCTAACACACACACAAACAGTCCATCATTACATCAACATGTTCTATCCAACTAACGACTCTTTCAAACGTTGGCATGTTGCACGAGGATGTTGGGAACCGAGAGAACATTTGACAGGATTTAAACAAAAAAAAAAAACACAGAACAAAAATACAACAAGAGGACGATTCAAAAAGAGTACAGCTGATGGAATACATACCTTAGAGTGTGTGCTTACCATCAATCAATCAATCTCTGGACGTTCTTCGTGAGGAACATGCATTTCATGGACAAAAGTCCTGGTACAAACCTCTTCATCATTAATTCATGTGTTTCAGTAGGTGAACCAAGTTAACAATCATGAACGCAAACTAAACAACGACATGCTTCCAACTTAAAGGAAGAGCCTTTTCTGTTCCAGTTCAGCGTAACTACACAGAGAAGGGTCCCGAAATTCACAGCTGGATATGTTTTGGGTGAAAGATTTTAAGAGTTTTTCGCAGATCCTTAATCTTAACGCCATCAATCACTTCTGAGATGAACTCCAATAAAGACTGTGTGTCTCATTATTGCTTTTCTGGTTAAAAGGGCAAAGATTTCCAAAACTACACTCCAAAAGTCTTTGTCAGAAGTGTGAGAGCTTGTTTAAGTGGAAGATCAAGTGGGCGTGTCAAACTGTGCCGGCTCAGAGGTTAAAGTGTTGGGCTTGAAAGCTAGAGGTTGATGGTTCGAAACCCAAGTCCACTGAAGTTGGAAACATTTCAAAGAGGCATTTAACCCTTACTGTTCCAGGCTGGGTGGCCTGTGGCTTAGTGGTTAGCACGTTCGCCCCTCAGCGCTAGGGATTCCTGGTTCGAATCCCCATCTGGGTGGAGTTTCCATGTTCTCCCCGTGTCTGCGTGGGTTTCCTCCGGGTTCCTCCCACAGTCCAAAAACATGGATCAAGTTAAATGAATTCTCAAAAATTGCCCCATATAGAGTGCGTCTGTGTGAGTGAGTGTGTGCCTAGCGATGGATTGGCGCCCTGTCCTGGGCGCCCGAGATGTTCTCCCCTGGATGGGCATGCGGAGCCCCACCGCGACCCTAATAGAGGATAAAGCAGGAGATAATGAATGAATGAATGTTCCAGGCTGTAATATTTCCCGACCCTGCATTTTAACCCCAAGCAAATAACAATACCTGAACCACTATTATTTATGATGTTTACATTTGCTTTATTATTTTTCTAAGTTAAGTAAACAGTAACTGTGGATGAAAGCGTGCAGCCGTCTGTTCTCTGTACAGGATCTGCCGTTTTCAGCCAGAAAAATCAATAAAACGTGGAATTTGATCAGCGGTGCCCAAACGTCTGCATAAGACTGTACATGCCCTAACACTAATAACACCTCAAACCACATCCACCTTTTAATTCCTGTCTCTCAGACGGGACGATGTAAACCATGCCTCGCTCTTCTCTATAAAAACCAACAAAATCAACTTCAGAGTAGCTCAACGTCATCAGCTTTTATTTCCTTTGTATAATTTGTTTCCCTCTGGCACTCGATCCCTGGATTTCTGAAGCATAAAGCTCCCAGTTTTGTGGGTAGAATGTTTTACGTCTGGATTAAACACGAAGATGGGGATTAAAGCCTTAACAAAACACTTAAATAGATTATGTAGTTTAATGCTTTGACATGCGAAGAAAACATCCACCGACAAACAAAAGCCATATCCAACGAACATCTGTACATGTTTTGTCCTGAACTACAGTATTAAAGGCTGTTCAGACTCTGAAATGTGCACCGACTGCAGGAACCGAGTGAAAAGGGTGGCTTCTTTTTTGGTGTGGCAAAGGGTCACCCGCCAAAGGAAGTCTAAGAATCTGGGATGTGGTCCAAGTGAGCAAAAGTTAACAAAAATCAGCAGAACCACTATCCACAGACAGGGGATCCACAGAAATAATTACAATGATAACAACCGACTTAAAGGAGGAGAACAGACTAAAGGTGGTGGGAACGTCTAAATATTTTGGTTGAATTTGTACCAAACGGAGATGGAATTGGAAATACTGAAAATAAAAAACAAGAATTAAGAAATAACGAGACATCTTTGAAGACTTAAACGTGGCTTTATAGAGAAAGTTGACGTATTTAACTCTGGGGGCAGTTAGGCCAAAACAGAGGAAGCAAAGGGCCTTCCCCAAACTGTTTTGTCAAAGCTGAAAGTACATAGATGCCAAAAATCACATGACCCTTTGCTTGCTGTTGTTCAGCAGTGACTGAGACTAAATGAAAAACACACAGACTGTGATAATGATGGGAGTCCCAATTCTTTTTCATGTTGTTTATATTTTTAAAACTTAATGAAATTGTCTCAGAGAAAAACTATTAAAGCCTGCAGGGCTGCAGCCGCCGAGCATCTGAACCAGGAGAGACCGAAATGAAGCCTGGAATGTCATTAGTAGTTAAACCAAGGTGCTTTGAATGGTGCCGTCTTGTTTAAACACAGCGTTGTAACTTGTCTGTTCACACTTAAATACTGCACCCATTAATTGAGGACTGTAGGAGAGGATGTTGGCATCAACGCTTTGCCTAAACGTAACCTGCCAACTTTAAGAAACCAAAAAAAAAAAAAAAAAAAAGATCAAAAATCAAAAATCTGGAAGAGAAAGGCTGCCAGCTTCACAGTTTTTCGATCTGTTGTAACAGAAGCGGCTTGTGATCATCAGGAACCTTCATAAAAAATTTTAGTAGCTGCAGGCAATTTTTTATTTATTCACATTTTCAATTATGTTGTCACTCCTCTAACAGAACGCACAACAGGTTCAGTCCAGACTTGTTCTGCTCTGACTGAACTCTGCTGTAAATCAGAAACCACAGAACGAGCCAACGGCGCCACCTTTGGGCCAACAGCAAAATAGATATAATTTAATTCAACTTTGCTCACTGCTTGATCCTCTAAAACCGGCAAGAGTGACGTTAGGGACGAAAAAAAAAAAACATTTACAGTTTCAATAATATATCAGGGCGGCACGGTGGCTTAGTGGTTTAGCACGTTCGCCTCTCAGCGCTAGGGATTCCCGGTTCGAATCCCCATCTGAGTGGAGTTTCCATGTTCTCCCCCTGTCTGCGTGGGTTTCCTCCGAGTTCTCCGGTTTCCTCCCACAGTCCAAAAACATGGATCAAGTTAATTGAATTCTCAAACATACTACTGATGAGAGAGTCGCAGTCGTTTTAGTCGTGGGGCAGGGGTTTCATTTGTTGGTCTGACATCGAACCGATTACGATAACCTGCATTAAAAAAATCTATTAGAACACTGAAACCTTCACATGGAACCTGTACCAGCTTGCAGTGGAATGGGAACTGTTTAAGTTCAGAAAATTTTTTTTAAAAGTAACAATAAAACATTGTTGCTTATAACACTCGATCTGAATTACAACTGACAACTCTGTGCAAAATGGGAAAAAAAAAAATAATAATAATAAAATAAAAAATAAAAAAAATAGTGCATGTACTGAACACTGCAGTATGAAAGTGATGTACAATAAACCAGTAACCGCTGCCAGTGGCATCTACCTCACAGCAAGAAGGTCTCGGGTTCGAATCCTGGTGAGGCAGACAGTCTGCATGTCCTCCCACACACACAAACCTCTTAGAGGTGAAAAGCATTGGTGCAATAAATGTGCAGGTCTCCAGTCTGGTTAGATAAGAGGGTCACATCAGGGTTAAAACTGTGCCATAAAAAGATGAGATCTATAATATAACATACTGAAAGATATTTCAAACCCTAAGGGGGGGGGGGGGGGGGGGGGGGGGGGGGGGGGGGGGGGGGGGGGGGGGGGGGGGGGGGGGGGGGGGGGGGGGGGGGGGGGGGGGGGGGGGGGGGGGGGGAAAAAAAAAAAAAAAAAAAGTAAGAGAAAAAGAACTACTCTAGCATTAAGGTAACAGAAAACGAAAAGCTTCACACGGTCTAACACGAGAAGACGATGAAGATGACGAGACAAATTAAATAACACATAAGAATGTACATTAGTAAAAAGAAATAATGCAAAACTGAGAAAAGGGGTTCGGAGGAGACAAGGACTACGGACCGTCTCACATGCACAATGCCAGTCTTAACGACGAGATGAGAACGAGACGAGGCATCAGGAGACTACACAGTTCCGCCAGCATGGAGCGGTCGTTCACCACAGTGTAACAGAGGAGCGAGTTTCCGGTTCGAAACGCTAGAGCAACACTCCACACAGGTGTCCATCGGTCCACACGTTTCCCCTCTCCAAAGCAGATTCAGCAAGAGTCTCTGTCTCAACACTGTGGTTAAAAGTTTCCATGTTCATTGGCTGCCCATCCCGGGTCATACTGTCCTCTGACGACATTTTGTGGCCACATAGAAATAGTGCAGTACGTTTCCTTAATGATGCTCACTCGAGTGTGTGAGCTTCTGAGCAACACTCCGGCAATAGATACTGTTTCAAGTGTATGGTGTTGAGTGTGGGGACGTCGGCGTAATGCTGCGGGATTATAAAGCAGAACTGGATAAATCTGTGCTATTTGTGTTTGTCTGTGTGGGGGGAGGGGGTTCAGAGGCAGGTGTTTAGTGTGTTTTAAAGCAAACTTGTCGTTTTTTTTCCTTCCACCCATTTTCTTTTCTTTTTTATATAAAAAAAGTTCATCAGAGCAAAGAAAGTAATACAAATACAAGGCAGTTCCCTGGACTCCCTTCTGTAACAAGAACCAGTAGCCAGTCAGTAACTCCCAGCTTCCCAGCAGACCATAGGAGATGCACCTGAAAGAGAAAAAGGAATTAACACCCCGCTGGATTGAACAAAAAAAAAAAAAAAAAAAAAAAAAAAAAGGCCTTATAATGATCAAAATCGGGTCTGTGGATATTGTCTTTAGTCACAGAAGGTAAGCACCGGGTGGAAACTGGGAACATTTTAACTATTAAAGCTACTAAACCCCATGCCCATCTAGGGGAGAAAGTTTCGGGCGCTGGGCAGATACACCCAGGACAGGACACCAATCTATCGCTCTATCACATGGAAACTCCACCCAGATGGGGATTCGAACCGGGAATCCCTAGTGCTGAGAGAAGAACATGCCAACCGCCGTTCCAAATAGGGTTGCAGAGGTGTGGAAGGTCATCCACAGACTTAAAGATCATTACAGAATCACAAACACCATTCACACTCTCTTAGATTGAACTAAGCACAAATAAAAAAAATTTAAAAAATAAAAAAACCTTAGTACAGTGCGTTTGGTTCGACTTAAGCAAGAAGAGTGTGTGTATATACCTGCTATCTAGAAATGTACGTGTAGGTGCGTGAAGGAGAGCGCCCCTCTGGCTGCCCGTTAGGCGAGACATTCAGGAAGTCCCAAATAAGGATGGTGTCATCATGAGAACTGCTGATGATCTGGAACTCATCAAACTGCAGACGGAACACGCGGCCAGAATGCTCCTGCAAGACATGCCCGTGGTAACGTTAAGCCGAATCCACACACACACACCGATACAGAGTAAGATTACAAAGAACAACAAACACCAGCTGCAATATGGTTAAAATGATGACAGCGACAAGTTCTTCCATTAGCTGTTGGGCCAAATGCAGCTTGCTTCATGAACACTCACCACTAGTGTGCGCAGGCAGAGGGTACTGGCTGGGGCTCGAGGATCTAAAGCCGCCTGTAGATCCCACACTTTAATTTTCCTACGGAGGCAGTATAAAAAAAAATAAAATAGAGAGCGAGTGAGGCATGAGCCAGCGGACTTACTGAACAAACGTACTTATGATCTTCAGAACAGATGTTTAGGAGAAATCTGTGCACTTTAAACAAAAGGGTTTACACACAAACCAGGCCTATAGTTTGTTAGAGCCTGAATTCGTTACTGTATTAATTACGGTCAGTCTGTCCGAGCTTTCAACACCTAGACTAAAGAATATTAGTCTAAAAGGTTCTTGCAGAACTGTCCAGCAATACGGGCCCTGAACCCTCAGTGTTGCATAAATACTGCATTATAGGCCCCTAGGATACACTTAACTCACTCTGGATGAATGTGTTCACAAGATATCCTTATGCAATAATAATTTAAATAGTGTAAGTCATACCCATCATATGCGCCACTGACGATTCTTTTGTTGTCAAAGCGAATGCACCGAACAAGCTCCTCATGGCCCTCCAGGACTCGTAGACATGCGCCGCACTCAATGTCCCATAACCTGCAGTAAAGACAGACACAGTGAGCCACACTGCTATCACACTATAAAATGACTTTAAATTCCAGGTCATTTATTATAGCACTAATATTTATCAGCCTTAACATTAAAACCATTTAAATCCACTCCATCAACATACATAATATTAGTAAATGTAATTTTTGGTTTGGCACACTTTCTAAAACCTCTTTAACCCTGTTTTAAAACCACTAAGATTCACTGAACCACAATAGCGGCAGGTCTAATCCACTTAACAGTTAACACAACACGCCAACCACATCAGGGTCACGGCAGTGCTGAGGAAGATCGACTCACAGCACTGGAACTGAAGAACAGTGTGCATCTACGCGGTAAATGCAGTGATGCAGTAACTGTACTAATGAGGAGGTGGTTTTAATATCATGATAGTATACATCATCTCTCTGTGCACACCGTATTGTGTTGTCTGATGAACCGCTGACCACCAATCGGTCTCTGTATTGAAGACAGGCAATTCCTCTCTTGTGTCCATTCAGCGTTCGAACAAATTCACAGGTACTGGTGCTCCACACCTGAATACAGAGCAGTGATGTGGCACAATTTAATGATCTGTATTAATTCCTCGAAAGTAACAATGGTCTGGAAACAAGACATCAGAAAGAAGCGCGGTTACTTTTATAGTCCGGTCTCCCGAAGCCGAGACGATGTATTTGTCATCGAAGTCCACAACGTTGACAGCAGCGCGGTGGCCTACGAGCACCCGACGCAGAGTGATGTCAGTGGCCGACGCCATGTCCCACACGGCGATGGAGCGGTCTTTAGAACAGGTCACCATGAGGCCGTTACAGAAGCGCAGGTGCAGGACCGCCTCATTGTGGTGGATCAGAGTGTTCAGTACCTCACCGGAAGCTGCGTCCCACACTCTGAGACAGAGAGAAAATAGCTTTTAATAAATATATCTATATTAACATTTATAGGGCAGCACAGTGGATTAGTGGTTAGCACATTCGCCTCCCAGCACTAGGGATTTCTGGTTCGAATCCCCATCTGGGTGGAGTTTCCTTGTTCTCCCTGTGTCTGCGCGGGTTTCCTCCGGGTTCCTCCCACAGTCCAAAAACATAGATCAAGTCAATTGAGTTCTCCAAACCTGCCCCATATAGAGTGTGTCTGTGTGAGCGAGTGTGTGCCCAGCGATGGATTGGCACCCTGTCCTGGGTGTATCTGCCCAGCGCCCGAAACGTTCTCCCCTGGATGGGCATGGGGAACCCCACCGCGACCCTAATATAGGATAAAGCGGAAGATAATGAATGAATCTCTATACTAACACATTTACATTTATACACACTTACACATGCGTGTCCTAATACTTTTGCCCATATAGTGAATCACTACTCAGAGGAGTAAATGAACACATTTGTATGAACACATGGGAACTGATCATGAGCATGAAAAGGCATCTATAAAGCAAATTGGTCGGAACAAAAATAAAAGTCTGTACTCCTTGGAGATCCATGATGAACGTAATCAGACCAAATACACAAGTTGAGGAAAGTGGGATAAATTACTTGGGACTGTGTGTATTTGACTTTGTCTGGCACATCTGATGTGTTAAAAGTGTTAGTCATAACACACACAGTAAAGTACATTCCATACATTTTATCAATACCACATGTGCCATTTTTTATGCAATCTAAAGGCTGCACATGAATCAATGTTTATTAGCTTAACAGAACCATTAAAATCTCTGAAGATATTAATCCATAATATCAATAGTGCTGCTCTCATCGCATTCTGTGTAAAAGGTCAGACATGTTTAATCGAATGTCCGTGCCAATACACACACTTTCCAATGTCATGCTTAATGTACAGACAGGGAGGGACCGGGGTGTTTCATTAGGCACCTCTTCACATTACTACCACCATGTACCGGGAACAAGTGGGACCGTCTTTCTCCCTCCTTTTGGGTAACTTAATAAAATATTATTCAGGCTTGGATTACACTTATTTTAGTTTTCGATTTTCTTTCAGAGGCGTTAGGTCGTCCAAACATCAAAATATCATGTGTACCTGACGGTGGAGTCTGACGAGCCAGTCACTATCACACGCTCATCATACTGCAAACACAGAACCGATCCGGTGTGACCCGTCAGGATCTTCAGACACTCCAGCGAATGTTTGTCCCAAATCTGAAAAATATATAGATAATGATTTATTAGTGGGCGGCACATTCACCTCCCAGCACTAGGGATTCCCGGTTCGAATCCCCATCTGGGTGGAGTTTTCATGATCTCCCCGTGTCTCCGTGAGTTTCCTCCGGGTTCTCCGGTTTCCTCCCACAGTCTAAAAACATGGATCAAGTCAATTGAATTCTCCAAAATTGCCCCATATAGACTGTGTTTGTGTGAGTGAGTGTGTGCCCAGCGATGGATTGGCACCCTGTCCTGGGTCTATCTGCCCAGCGCCCCAAACGTTTTCCCCTGGATGGGCATGGGGAACCCCACCGCGACCCTACTAGAGGATAAAGCGGAAGATAATGGATGGATTTATTAGTGAACAGGTCATGTATAAAAAAAGACCAGAAAACCAGGTAGACGCCCATTTTTTCAATGTGCAAGACATGAAGTTAAAATTTAGCTTATTTAGAGTAAAGTTAGAGTCAAGGTTGTGGTCACGCACAAACACACATAAATAAAATGAATAAAGCTGCCGTCAGGGCAGGTACATGTTATGGGGAACAGTTTAATTATACCTTGATGGAGTTGTCTCGGAGTCCGCTGATGATTTTGTCATCATCGTACTGCAGGCAGTAAACGCCTTTGCTGTTCTCTGATCGGCACTGGATCCTCTGCAGGTTGTGTCTGCCGCAGCGCCAATTCGCCTCGATCGTCTATAAACAAAACAGAACAGAACACAATGAGACGACCAAGAAGCGGACAACTACCGGGGGGGGGGGGGGGGGGGGGGGGGGGGGGGGGGGGGGGGGGGGGGGGGGGGGGGGGGGGGGGGGGGGGGGGGGGGGGGGGGGGGGGGGGGGGGGGGGGGGGGGGGGGGGGGGGGAATCAATGAACACATTTTCTACCAGAAACAACCATCTGTACATGTAAACGCATGGCTCTAGTTTATATTACCTCTTGTTAACCCCACCCCCATTTAAATCTGGGAAAAACTATTATTTCCTTCCTATTTTAACATATTTAGTTCTTTAGATTAACTTTTACAGATTAATAAAAACATATGAAAATTATTTAATAAATAATAATACAGTCAGTGAATCACAGCTCACAAGACCCATAATAAATATATTCCTTTCAAGTTCTAAACTTTTTTGTTGTTGTTGAGAACATGGCACCTCACCTCAGCTAATACATCGGTGCAAACATGCAAATCACTGCATCTCATTTTTTTTGGCTTCAGGACTTTAATAAAGCAGCGGAAGCAGCTTACCACTGATGTCTCTCAGACAAGCCTTTCCACAGTGGATCGGTGCGCACCATCCTCTCGATCAGCTTCTTCCACAGCATGCCCTCTGAAATGACCCGGTGCCACTCCCGACACACCAGCTCGGCCGAGCAGAGCGAGCGCGCGTCTAAAAATGACAGGATGTTCTCGGCTATGTGCTCCAGGCCCCGCGCTGCGAAACGGAGAGGTCAGCAGTGAGATTTATAAATGGCTTTGATAAATCAAAACAAAGCACGAACAAAACAACTACAAATAAATAAAGAGGGGGGAAAAAAACTCCAGAAAAATTCAGGTACAAAAAACACGGTCAGCTAAAGTAACCCTTGGTAACAACACGCAGAGGACCTGTACTGTAATTTATATAAAGTTCCACATTGATCCGTGGCAGAATCAATAGGATAAGAAATCCGCCGGTACCTGGCAGAGCCGTAATAAAGTCTCTTTGGAGCATTGGTTTGAGGTAGGAGTTGATGTGACCGTGCTGGTAATGGCACATGCGGGAGATGAGATGCTCTACGAATTCCACCTGGTCGGTCTCGGACCACTGTTCAAACATTTGTAGACACGTCTCTTTCTCCTTCTCGAAGGTGCCGTGTGATAAGCGCTTTCTCGAGCCGGACAGAGTACCGTTTCCCAGCTGGAACACAAAAACACAATGTCGCTTAGTGTTAGTACCTTTGGTGAATAAACACTAAAATAAAAAAAAGGTTTTTGAATTTTACAAGACATGGAAGCTTTAATTCCAGATCTCAGAAAAGAAACACACGTGAGAAGTTGGTATCTGATGGATGTTTTTGTATTTTTTTTTCTTGTGGCTGGTCAGCTGTAGGCTTCTGGTTTAGGAACCAGCCTGGGACCTTAAGACCCCCGGTTTGAAGGTCCACGAGTGCTCACTTCAGTGTGTTTGTGTTTCATTGCACAGATGGGTTAAATGTGGAGGATCAATTCCTCTGTGTGTAATCACACTTCATTGGTGTTAGGGGGCGACACCACACATTCGACTCAACACCATTCTACACTGGCACTCTGAATGCACCGATACATACAATAAAGCAAGTCTTACACATGGAAAAATATCAGAACTCTTGTGTGTGTGTGTGTGTGTGTGGGGGGGGACGACTCAAATACAGAGAGGACATGAAGAGGGGGGGGGGAGAGTAGGGGAAAAAGAAAAAAAAAAAAATGCTCACCTTGTTGTGAGCGGAAGTGCCAACCGCTGTTGTTGTAAGTTACTTTAAAGGTATTTTTATGTACATCATGTTTGGATTTCTTTTAGCTCTTTATCGCCCTGATTTCTATCACATGGCAGCAGCCAACCACAGATCAGAAGCTTTCGCGTGTTTCCTTTCGTGAGTTAGCTGCCATCAGCTGCAGCATCTCTACCAGCCGCCTCTCATGCAAAGTGCAGACACGCTGATAAGGCATCCTCTGTATACACAGGCTGATGGAGGACTGTGATTGTAATGGAACAAAACTGTAAAAAACGTCACCCCCCCCCCCCCCCACAAGATGTGGAATCGATCTCCGGATGAAAGAGCGATAGATTTCCTGTTGCGACAACTTTTGTTAAAGCCGAACCATAAACTGAAACTCAAATTGAGGAAGCCTTATTGAGCAAGTTAAGAATTACACATCACCGCCACCGCTACCACCACCTTCCTGGTGCTACTTACAGAACTGAAGGTCATGTGAAATGTCAACGTGAGAGAGACTTCCTTAGGTGATCAGCACTGAATGTCAGTACGGCTCAGTACGGAGGGTTAGAAGGTGCCATGAAATCGATACACACCTGGAAAACTGTGGTCTTCTTTGGTGAGAGGTCTTCAGTAAGATTCTGTGACCCCATTACTGTCAGGTTCTGCGTGACGAGAGAAAAAAGATAAAAACCTTTTAAAACTGCCTTTGGGCTGGAGCTAAGGTATGTGGACATAACTGCAGACAGGGGTCACATGACAATGTTTTAGAGATGCATGAACAGGATGAGAAGTTGTAGGCACATCCGTTATTGTGTGTAAAAGCAGAAATTAAATTGATAAAACGAAAAAAGCAAGGGGAGGACAAACATTTGAATTCTATTATTGGAATAAGGGCTGTGCTGCAAGCCCCCAAACATCACCAAATAGTCTTCTATACACTTTTAAAGCAGTGTGTGTGTGTTGTATGCTTATCTGTGCAACATGGTGGGGGTAGTGTCATGGCCTAGGCTGCCTCTGGTACAGGCTCACTAATATTTACACGACTCCAAGGCAAAGCAGATTGGATTTTGGGCGTTTTATTGATAAATTAACAGCGAAATGCATCCAAACGAAAGACAGCAGGTCTTCACGTACCCCGTCAGTTATCCTCAAACAAATCTCTTGCTCTAAATCTTCATACGGTCGACCCAACCAAACACCGAACACAATAAAGTATTTTTATTATAAGAAGGCGGGTGAGCAACACTCAGCCCTCATGGTCTCTAATTGATGTGAAAGACAAAAGCTAGTGAGAGTTAACAGATGCCTGATAAAGCTTTTAAACGCTGAGCAGGTTTCAAATAGCCACTCAGCCTCCACAGTGGGTGGACAACAGTTCGGCACGGGGACTTCTCATTTTTTCCACATGCGACAATAATAGCTGCACACTGGGGACGTCGTGTAAACTCATCTCTGCACGAGGACGCACTGAAATCTGAGCATTGAAAACAAACCCACGGCTTTGATGTGCACAATGCGGGGACAGGTGCACAAAGCCATGTGGAAAAATTAAAATCGACAGGCATTCCTATGAAAAGACGAGAAACGCAAACAGACAACAAAAGGAACAGTCTGCGTCAGCGCACGGCGCTCGTTTGAGATGAATACAGAATAAAACCTGCTCTTCATCGCTGGAGAAAGACATGATTCATGATCATGATCTATAAAGACCTGGGCATCAGAGCAGATTTGATTTAACCAATCACATTACTGACAATTCTGTCATCCGAATAAATCTTAGAAAATGAGCCAAACAAGTGGCTTGCATGAGGTTCTTTAGAACAACGACGAAGACAATAATAAAAGCACAATCGATAGGAACATGGTTTGTAAACTGATGGTGGAGGAGAGATAGACAGGAACAGGAAAGGGCTGCAAGCTTGAGCAACGACGACAACAAAAAACCGACTGAACGTTGAGTCAGGAACAACGCTTCACAACTTTACTCCATAATTACAGGTCCAAGTGTCTCGGACCACAACGCTGCATTTAAAAGGTTGGGAATGGAAAAAACCTGCATGTTGTCTCTTAAAGGTTAATCTGCTTCACTTAATCAAATCTCCACTGATAAGCTGTTTAATTGTAATGAACTTAATGAGGCTAAACACTAACTCCACTACATGGATGTAAACCCACATGACGGGCAGAATTGGTAAAAACCCTTCCCATTGGCCGCATGACTTGCTCAACCAATCTGGGTGAACTGGGTACCATCCGCTTCCCCTTTATTCTGGATGAACTGATGGTTCCTGAAGCTGAAGCAACACTCCCGGGAGAATTCAGTATAGATCTGAAGAGCAGCAAGTCAAAATAGAAGCCAAAGAGCTCAAGATGTCAGACTTTTGGACTCCGGTGCGTATAAATAACAGACACAGTATGTGATTAGACCCGAGTCTGCATGAATCTCTGTAATCTACACCCCACACACCTGCCTACATCAGAGGCATGATCCTCTCAGAGTTACAGATGTGCCTGTAACAGGATCGTGACAACTCACTTCAATAAAACTTAATTAAAAATTAAAGAAAAAAAAAAAAACAATAACAGTTACAAAACATTTTCCAACGATCAAATGGTCACATGAAGGTATGCAGATGAGAAATGCAGCAGATTAAGGCTTCTAAAATAAATCAAGTCCTTGTTATATATATATATATATATATATATATATATATATATATATATATAATGAATTTGTTTAAAACTATGAATCTAAACTCAACTTGTAATAAATATGTTTAGAGCCTGATATGGTAACTCTTATATGGCATTTATTTTCTCATACATCACTGGATCCTCCAAGTATAAGTTTGTTTTATTCATTATTATGAATATTTAATGTACACAAAAATATATATATATAGGTTTCTAAAGAATCAGTGGTACAGCATGCGTAATCCCAAATTCAAAGGGATTCAGGGTCACATTAACTAGAAGGACCTTTCGTCTCATAGCACAGTAGCCAGACAGAAAGCCGGGGGGTGTGGTGAGTGAATTAATGAGACAGGGACACAAATGATGGGCTAGTTAGTGGGTGAATTATAAGAAGCCTGCACAGAGAGAGAGGATGAGTGTGATGAGGGAAAGAGGAAAAGGAAGGGGAAAAAAAAAAACAAAAAACAGAAAGAGTATTAAAGACAAGAGCAGAACCTGGTTGTGGGCCCGGGAGGTAGGAAGGCTCTGCAGGCACCTGAGAGCACACAGGCTCTCTGCAACCGAGGAACAACCCAGCCAGAGAGAGCGAGGCAAAGAACACTGTGTCAGAGAGAGAGAGAGAGAGAGAGAGAGAGAGAGAGACGGAGAGAGAGAAAAGAAAAAGAGAGGAAATGAGCCATGAGAAGAAGTGTTAAGGCCAAAGCAAAAGGGCAGTTATAGTTAATATAGACAGGGGAACAGAAAGACAACACGAGGGTGGCGCTTCGATGGAATCGTTGAGAAATGGAGGACGAGAGAGAAGGAAAAGTGAGGGGTAAAAAGAGGAAACAAAATGTGAAAGAGGGACAGAGTGGGGGGTGAAGGGGGGGAAAAAACACAGTATTAGAGCAACATACAGTGAGCAAATACACACACAAACACTAACCCAATACAGAGTGAGTCAGGTACACACAACATTTACACATCATAAAGTTAGCGAGGCTTCAGGGATGAATGTGTTCGGGTCTTCTAAAGACAAGCCGTTCCCCTTTTACATTCAAAAACAGACTCCTAGTTAGGGTTTCTGCTTAACATTCACAGCAAACGTTGAGACACACACACACAACCCCACCCAAAGTCAAACCACACAATCAGGCACAGATCTCAGCGTGTTTCAGCGAGTGGATTCAGTCTGAACAGGGAATAAAAGAGACGAAAAGAAAACCTCGACTTCGGTTAGGCATGAAAAGAACCCAATAGATAATGTGGTGGTCTGTCCTGTTTAATGGCAGCTGGATGAATTAACACTAATGAATGTGGACCAGGCCCCAATGAACCCACATGACATAATGTATTTCCAGTAAAAGAAAGTAAATCACTGTAGCCTTGGGGAGGCGGGGCGTGACACAAAGACGATATCCTCCCGGGTTCTTAGAGACATGCACTCCATTGTAAATGGATTGGACACCTATTCCCAGTC
>JAFMOD010000292.1:1423620-1446359 GCA_019802435.1 Corydoras maculifer | reverse complement strand
AAAAAAAAAAAAAAAAAAAAAAAAAAAAAACCTAAACAATTTATAATGTGATGATTTCAAATATTTCACCCTAACAGTAGTTAAATGTCAGTCATGTATTACTATCTTGTGCATTACTACTAAGTTTCAGGTATTGACCGATCGACGATTAAGCTTTCGGAGTTTTTCAGGGTAGAATGGACTTTAGATCCTTAACATTCGCAGCTTGCCATGGTTGACCCGTTTAAACGTTCCAGTCGATGTGAAACGAGCCCTCGATCCAGGTACCGATTTTTTTTTCTGGCAAAAGTCAATGACATGTTCCTGTGGGACCTCCCGCAGAGTTCAAGCGACTCGCTCTCGGCTCCTGATCCACCATCGTGAGAAATGAACTGCTTGTTTATGGAGCTCAGATCATTTATTGAAATCATAAAAAACCCTCGCAGACGGCACGGCGGTCTGCAGGCAAGCGATCAGAACCCAGGAGAAGAAAACACAACACAGCTGAGTAACGACCGGCTGATCAACAAATCCCGTCTCAACACCGCTTCTGTTTTATACTCGACTTTGTGGTTTTATTGCACGGATGATGTAAAGCACCTGTTGCAAAGGCACTAAAGCACTTGTTTTAATAAATTCAGAATGATTTACACGGTTCTATTAAAACACTAATCAGAAGTCAGAACGGTCCTTGTGTTTTGGTGTAAAACAGCTCTAATTCTGAAACTTCCATCAGATCGAACCCCATGAACTTAGTGACGCAATCAAATTATTCAAATATAACACTAATGAGGTACAATACCAGTTGAGCCATTATTTATTTCCTCCAAATACCATATAGATGGACTTTACTTTACATTAACATTACATTTGGTCATTTATTGGACGCTTTTATCCAAAGCGACTTACAAAGTGAGCACAGGGTTCATCACAACATCCCTGGAGCAATGAGAGTTTAGGGTCTTGCTCAAGGACCCACACTGGTGACTTCAGTGGACCTGGGATTTGAACCAACAACCTTCAAATTGATAGCCCAAGACACTACCCACTGAGCTACCATGCCCTGACTTTGTAGTTTTACAATTTCAGACTGTAGTCCATCTGTGTGCTTTGTTGTTGTGAGTCCCCTGTTGGTTCTCTGTTGGTCAGGAGCATCACAGAACAGGTATCATTTGGGTGGTGGATTGTTTATGGTCAGTTCTGCAGTGACACTGATGGGGTGAGGGGGTTTTAGTGCAGCAGTGCTGCTGTAGTTTCATTTAAACACCTCAGTGACACTGCTGGGATAGGAATAATGCACTGAGCAAATAATACCTGCTTTGTGATGGAACTTTTGGAGTTCTGACCATTAGAACAGAGTACACAGTATGTACTGTAGAACAAACAGATGGACTACAGAATGGAATTATAGAACTACAAAGATCATCAGCAAGTGGAACTGAGGACATGGAGCAAAACGGGGGTGTGTACAAACTTTTAATTGGTACTTTACTTTTTACTTTATTTAACTTTTGTGACTGATCCGTCAAGTTTTCAGACCACAAATTTAAATTATTTATATTATTAATAGATGAAAGATCAGCAGGCTGCTTCCCCCAAAGTGTTCCGGACACGTCGGACGATTAACACCACACCAAACGAAGGGACATTATAAATCTGTAGCAAGAGGACTGAATGTGAAATTCAATTCCATGATCAGCATGACACGTGCTTTACTAATTATAATTGGCATAATTAATAAAATGCCGGGCAGCACGGTGGCTTAGTGGTTGGCATGTTCTCCTCTCAGGACTAGTAATTCCCGGTTTGAATCCCCATCTGGGTGGAGTTCCCATGTTCTCCCCGTGTCCGTGTGGGTTTCCTCCGGGTGTGAGTGAGTGTGTGCCCAGCGATGGATTGGTGCCCTGTCCTGGGTTTATCTGCCGTTCTCCCCTGGATGGGCATGGGGAACCCCCCCCCCCCCTCGCGACCCTAATAGAGGATAAAGCGGAAGGTAATGGATAAGATGCCGAGTTTGGGTCTCAATAATCAAGACGTGTTTGTGAGGACGATGCGCAGAGGATGAGGGAGGGACGTTTGAGGTTGTGAGGCTGAAACTCAGATGAAGTCTGTTTACAGCATTACGGTAAGCGATCAGAATCAGCACCAGAACCAGAACCGAACCAGCGGCTCCGCGGGGAGGGAGGCCCAGCGGATTGAGACGCGTCCGTCCAAATGGCGCAGCAACTCCGCCGCGCTGACCGGACGCTCCCCGAGCCCCGCCGGCGGCGGCGTCCCAATCCGCACTCAACCCCACTAAGTAGCCTCCTCATATCACGCTGCCGAGGCGCGGCATCACCGCCTTCGAGAGATGCCGGTTCTGAACGCGTCCACGGCGACGCGACCTTCCGTTCGGTCGACAATTTAAACCCAAATTCGAGGATTTCATACGAAAACTGCCGTAAATTCAGCATCGCGTTCCACTTACAGTCCGTGAAGTGCACGAAACGGCTAGTGGACTACGAGGCGGTTTGAGACGCGACCCGTTCATCAGCGTCGAAGGCGTAGTTACGCAGTTCTGTTTGTGTTTTTCAAATCGCATCCGCTGCATTAAAAGCCAAGCGTGGAAGCGTGGAAGCGTGGAAGCGTGGAAGCGTGGAAGCGTTCCCCGGTCACCGTGTAAACTCGCGCAGGGTGTTTATTTAACTCCGTTGGGTCGATGCTTTTCTGGGATATTACAGCGTGTTAGCCAGTTAGCTCGGATCCTCGGGCTTATTTGAGCCGCGCTCATTACGGTTTCGCTTCCCGGATAAACACACCGACATCGCGCCGCTTCGTCTCGACGGCGTTTGTAAACCGCAGGCGCTTTGTTTGCAGCTCGTCGCCGTGAACTCACCATTAACTCCAGGGTTTTGTCCTCCATGTCCGGCTCCATGTTGCTCGCTGCGCTCGCGCTGCGAAAATGGAAATCATTCGCACAAACAGCAGCGCGCCCGTGAACGCAGCACCCACGCGAATTAAACACCAGCTCGGTGTCAAAATAAAAGTCTCCGTCCGCGTCAACAAACCTCTCATCTCGACCCAACGCCGTCATTCATTCATTCATTTACATTACATTTTGTCATTTACATTACATATTGGATGGCGGCACGGTGGCTTAGTGGTTAGCACGTTCGCCTCTCAGCGCTAGGGATTCCCGGGTCGAATCCCCATCTGGGTGGAGTTTCCATGTTCTCCCCGTGTCTGCGTGGGTTTCCTCCGGGTTCTCCGGTTTCCTCCCACAGTCCAAAAACATGGATCAAGTTAATTGAATTCTCAAAATTGCCCCGTTTATAGTGTGTCTGTGTGAGTGGGTGTGTGCCCAGCGATGGATTGGCGCCCTGTCCTGGGTCTGTCTGCCTGGCGCCCGGGATGTTCTCCCCTGGATGGGCATGGGGAACCCCACCGCGACCCTAATAGAGGATAAGCGGAAGATAATGAATGAATACATTACATATTGGTTATAGTGCAATAATTGTACAGTTTCTCCTGCTAATTTTTTTAAATGATGTAAATTGCACAGTGTAAATATATATTTCATACATATTTTTTTATTTTTATTTTAAAATTTAACTTTTTTTTAAAATCTTTATTCATTTAACCTTATGTGAAGATGTCAGGATTTCACTGCTGGCTGTATATGTATACCTACGCATGTGACAAATAAACCTGATTTGATTTGATTATTGGACGCTTTTATCCAAAGCGACTTACAAGGTGAGCACAGGGTTAATCACAACATCCCTGGAGCAATGAGGGTTAAGGGTGTCGCGGTGTGTGTTATGGGAGCTGGGCAGATACACAGGACAGGGCACCAATTTATCACTGGGCACACATTCACTCACACTCTATTGGGCAATATAGATCATTCAATTCACCTTGAATCCACGGTTTTGCCTGTGGGGTAGGAAACCGGAGAACCCGGAGCAAACCCACACGAGCACAGGGAGAACGTGGAAACTCCACCTAGATAAGGAGTTGTGCTGGGAGGAGAACATGTTCACCACTATACCACCGTGCCACCCCCCAAATGTACATCACAGTGATTTACAGGATTTGTTTTTTTCATTCATTCATTATCTCCCGCTTATCCTCTATTAGGGTCGCGGTGGGGTTCCCCATGCCCATCCAGGGGAGAACATCTCGGGCGCTGGGCAGATAGACCCAGGACAGGGCGGCAATCCATCGCTGGGCACACACTCACTCCTAGAGACACACTCTATATGGGGCAATTTTTGAGAAATCAATTAACTTGATCTGTGTTTTTGGACTGTGGGAGGAAACCGGAGAACCCGGAGGAAACCCACGCAGACACGGGGAGAACATGGAAACTCCACTCAGTTGGGGATTCGAACCGGGAATCCCTAGCTCTGAGAGGCGAATGTGCTAAACCACTAAGCCACCGTGCCGCCCGATTCGTTTTTTTTTTTTAATAAAAAAAAATACTAAAAAGTGTTGATATTTGAAAGGAAACCAAAGTCATTGAATTAAAATGAATTAAGGTTTTATCTTTATAATTATGCTGACAGCATTAAATTAGTACTGTTTATGGACTTATTTGCCAGTTTTTATTAATGTTTAAATTATTGAGTTACTTTTTATGTATATATTTTATATATAATTAGTATATATAAATGTATCTGGTTTTAAATGTATTTATTTATGGTACAGAACCTTAGATCGCTGCTGAGTTTCGAATTAAATTTCTTTACGTTTTAAAAGTCGGTAGGAGTCGATCAAAGAATCGGTTCCTGAGCACTGTAAAGACGTTGTGAACCTTGAGCCGAATAATCGAACTGCCTCGCGGTGGAATCGACTCAGAATAACTTCATCGGCGTTTGTACACACGTCACTCCGTCACATTTCATTCGCCCAATGGCGTTTGTCCCTCGAAGCAGGTGGGCGTGGCTCGAAGCTGATTGGCTGGGTGTGTGTTGCTGGGGTTTCTTTTGTGATGACAAACCGAAGTGAAGACATCAAAGCGCCGCCGCCGCGAGACGAACGCACTTTAAAGTTTACATCCTACAGAGAAACGAAATTAAAACCCTCACCACGTTTAGTTCTAAAATATACTTTAAAATAGAAAATCCTGACGTCACAAACCACCTCCACTTTATACGAAGTTGTATAATAATTCTGACCCCGGTGCAGTTCAGAAACCGCCAACAATGACCATTTACTACAAGTTTCCTACCAGAACCACCATCTCTAAAGATGTGCATTTGTATTTACACCTACAGGCCCCATCTTGGTATCAGACTCGGTCCATTTTGATCATCCATCCATTAGCTCCCGCTTTATCCTTTAGTAGGGTCGGGGGGGGGGGGGGTTGTTCTCCATGCCCATCCGGGGGAGAAAGTTTCAGGCGCTGGGCAGATAGACCCAGGACAGGGCACCAATCCATCACTGGGCACACACTCACTCACACAGACACACTATATGGGGCAATTTGGAGAACTCCATTGACTTGATCCCTGTTTTTGGACTGTGGGAGGAAACCGGAGAACCCGGAGGAAACCCACACGGACACAGGAAGAACATGGAAACTCCACCCAGATGGGGATTCTAACCGGGAAGCCCTAGAGTTGAGAGGAGAACGTGCTAAACCACTAAGCCACCCTCCATTTTGATCAGTTCCACATCTTTACTTTGTAGTCCTATAATTACAGACTGTAGTCCGTCTTTGTCAGTTCCCTTTAATCTGCTCTTTAAAGGTCAGAACCCTCCACCACAGGTATTACTTGCACAGTGGTTGATTCTCAGCAAATCAGAAACACCAAACCTAAAGTCAGTTTGATTCAGTCTGGTCCTCAGTCTCAGTATTTTTCCTCTGAGATGACACCAGCTTCTTTACAATTCTCCTGTAAGATCAACCGGGAATAAAAGATGTCCGATCCAGTAATATTTTATTGTTATGGTTATTACAACCGGCGGATCGAGCTCTCCGCCTGAACGATCGACCCTAAAATGTCATCAGGACAAAAAGGTAAAAACGACCTTTTTATTTCAAACAGCCTCTCAATGTTCACTTGCAATCCCCAAAGCGCTGTTCTTGCACCACGTAACGGTCCGTTATCTTAAAGCAACATTGCTCAAACAACAATAACCACTAAAGACTGTATGGGTTCACAGAGCATTTTTAAAATGTAGCTTACCAATACCCATCACATTTCTGCCTTGAAGGGGGGGGAAAAAAAAAAAAAAAAAAAAAACAGGAAGAAAAGAAAAACACGAACCAGGTCACATGTACCGGTGTTGGTTTTGAGCAATTCAAATTTAATACTTCTTTTTTTTTTTGGTTCCCCCATTGGCTACAGAAACCCAGGTAAAAAATATCCCACACTGTCATAAAATACAGCAGCAGCAGTTGCCAATAAAAAAAAAAAAAAAGAAAAAAGAAATGCAAAAAGGACCCAGAGAGGTAGGGGGCAGGCTGGAGGAAGAGACGAGGAGGGGGAGGGAGGGGGATGAAGAAAATGTGTTTCTTTAGTTCAAAGATTGATCCTTCTTGGATTGAGCAGAGTTACATCCTGGGTACGTGCTGTCGCTTCATAATTCATAAGGGAAGGAGAATAAACAAAAATGAGGCCATGTGCCATCCAATCAGAGCGCTCCGAGGCAGGGGCAGATTCTTTGCTTATGAAGGGTGGTGTGTCCTTCATTTGATAGACAGTTAACTCCTCTTCAGCATCAGAAACTGCCTGTGTTTTTGTGTGTGTATATGAGTGTGTGTGTGTGAGAGGGGGGGTGTAATTAAAGTCCACACACTCTCTTGTTGCAAACGAAGACATTTCTTTCCATATTTCATTCTTTTCACCTCGTTTTGAGTCTCTGACTACCTAGTAGTCATCCAAATCGAAAAACTCATCATCCTCGCCCTGATATTCCATCCCCTGGAAATCCACTCTGTACCTCAGAATACCTGCAAGAGATTAAGATTTAACGTTTAGTAAATCCAGTAAACATAAAACTGATTCCTGGTTTAGAGACGCTTTGCTGCCCCCATGTGGAAGAAAGTAGCATAAGCTTTTATTAAAATTTTATTCACCTGTGCTATTTTTGCAACATTTAGCGATGCACCCTGATTTCATTGTGTGTATATAAAGCATGGCATTCCAAAATAAAATGTGGCCTTAAAGCCATATATGATTTTATTTATTACAAAAAAAAAAAAATATATATATATATATATATATATATCAAGCTGCGGTAATAAAAGAGATCTGCAGAGTGTAAAACTGAAATAAAACAAAAAACAATTATAAACACAGAAATGCTAACATTTAAGATCACAGGTCTGTTCACGTACCTCCGATTCCTCCGAAGCCTTTAACAAACTGTGATCCCTCCTGACTCTTGTCAGTAACGATCTCCAGGGTGGCTCCAAACTTCTTATAGCTATTAGCAAACCACTCCAACAGGGGCATACACTCAATCAGCTCGTGCTCCTGTCCGGTCTGAGACACAGAAAAAAATACAAGCATTTTGTTTATAAGTATGCAAATGAGGTTTTAAAAAAAATAAATGAATAAAGTCAGGAAAAGGTTTTTATTCAGCATTTAAAGTCACTCAAAATTATATCCTCATACCTCTTTGTCAGTGAAATGGGACTTGTCCTTCTCCTGCTCAGGTGTCAGATAAATGGTCTTTTCATCTAAAAGTAAATGGAGGCAACAAAGCATTTAGAAACAATATCCTTCACTATGAATTAATTTAATACCAACATCAAGGAGCCACGAGAAACAAAACGAATAAAATAATTATTACTCATATTGTGTATTTATTTTTTTAATTAAATCCAATGACAATGCAGTTATCCATCAGCGGTGACATCACCACCCAAGATCAGGGTTAGTGACACGTGCATCAAAACAAACACTGCACACAAAAATACACTGCTGTGACTTTATTCCACTTCTGAAAGTCACAGTGTTAAATGATGGTCTGCTCTTCTGACCGTCAGTAAAGGACACAGCTCAGTATTGTGTGTATGTATACACACACGTTATTCCACTGTATTTGTGCGGGAGGCTCCTGTGGGCTCTTCTCTCTGTTGCCCTTAACACTGACTTACTGTCATTTCTATTTGGAAGACCCACACGTTATAAGGGTGTGTGTGTGTGTGTGTGTGTGTGTGTGTGTGTGTGTATACCGTTTTCTGCTCCGTTGCACTCAGCTCCATGAACTCGTAGAATGTATCTCATGGTGTCCAGATTCTCGTAAACGATGAGGATCTCCACGGCTCCCATTTCCAGCGCCTTTAGCGTGTCCTCCACCCCAAAACAGTACTTTCCTGTATCTTGGCTGATTTCATCAAAATAGCGACCTGGCAGAAGAGTTCATTTGAGTTCAACGATTTCTTTACATCTGTATTAAAGGTTAGAATCATGTTCCGAATATGGTTTTAATTTTTAATTTTTTACTTTTTGTATAAAAGACAAAATACAATGACAGATTTACCTATTAGTTTCTTTTCTTGAATGAATTTGACGTTTGACAGAACCTCTGCCGAAAGCTCGATGGCTTGATTAAAACCATTCTCTCCCCCATAAGAAATGTCCACCAGCTTCAGCACTTTTGCTTGTAACCTCTGCAACCAAATAGAGACAAAGAGACGGGCAAAGCTGCACCATTAAACTAAACCAACAGAACCTGCTATAAAGAGAAGAAATTGTTCTTGTTCAGATCTGAACATCGGATTAATAATTACTTTTTTGACAGTAAATTTGCAAAACCTTATAAGAATTTAAAATTATAAAGGAGATAAACATCGTTGTGTTAAAACATGAAGATAAACTGAATCCTCATGCTCTAAACCGATCCATATGGAACCTCGTACCGGGTCGAACATGTCAGACTGGCTGAGTTCAGTTTTGAAGTCCGCAGATCCGGCCAGTACTAATCCGGCCACGTTGACCTTGTCATTCGACACGAAAAGCTGCACTGCTGTCTCAGCCACCTTCCGCACGTAGTTATGCCTCTTCTCCATCCTCAACCGTGCAAAACGCAACGCCGACTGCCCTCCTCGGCCTTAGGGGGGCCAGACAGAGGCAAAAAAATAATAATCTACCATTATGCACTTTAAATGCATATAAAGCCAAACATACTCTAAAGCTTATTCAACCCTAGTCACAGGTTCAGTGTGTGCGTATAGGTACCGTGCTTTTTGGGAAGGTCCACTGTAAATTTGTGCAGCACCTCCCGGGTGTTGCCCTGTAAAGTCCCAAACAATGCACCACTGCCATCGATCACGATGAAGCCAAACTTGCTGTCGTCTGACAATAACGCCGTCAGAGCCTATAGAAGAGACAATGCGCTGAGTGTGTGTCCAACAAACAATGCATGCTGGCAACACTCACAAAACAAGCGGGCAAATGATACGGGTGATCAGGGTGCGGGAACGAACGTGCAGCGCAGAACTGCCCGACAAAGCACTTTATATAGAACCTTAAAGCAGCAGCGTACAAACATACAGTCAGTGTCTCAGCCATTAATTAAAAATCCAGATGCTATTAGATGAGCATTAAAGCGGCCATGTGCCCATCAGGAAAACCAAATCTAATCAATCTGAAGTGAGATGGCAAACAGCATCAGTGCTGCGGGTTGCTCGCAGTGGAACGTCTCAGTGGTGGTGTTATAGCACGCAACCGCAACTGTTCTATTGCTTTCGCAAAACAGTTCAACCAAAGACATTTGCTTAGCTGTGACAACCCACAGCAGACTTCGATATATTTGTTTATTTAACCCTTTATTCGGTTCCCGAGCACTGATAGTACCCGGATGGCTCAGAAGCCTGTGAACGTGTACCACTGTACTTTAAAACTGTATATTTATAAGGTTCAGTGAGCTGATTGAACTACACAGAGGCCGAGGTCATGATCTGCGGTAAATAATGACAGCTGATCCAAACACCTGCATGGTGACGTGTTTAAATAAGAGTTCTCACGACAAAGTGTGTTATTGTGCTTTTATGCGGATATTTCCTTGGACACATTTGCTAGATCCATAAGTGCAAAGAAATAAATATACAAAAATATTTAGCACGTTCAACTGTGTCTATATATAGAAATAAAATCCAATGCGATTCAATGTAATGTTTATTGTACAATTTTAACCTGAATACAACCCCACTGATCAGCCAAAGTCTTTCTGCATTCATCAAACAGGCGTCACATTCTTGACTCACCTCAGTGTGAAATTTGTTGTCACAGAGATAAAGTGAGGTATTAATGGGTTTAAATGGCTCAAAGTCGATGTTGACTTTCTTTTCTTTGCCCTCCTCAGTCATGATGGTCCCACAGTAGACGACCAGACCATTAGGTGGAACTGCAGGAAGAGAAGATGTAGGATTGTCATATAAAGTTAAGATATTCCAGTGTGTAGAACTGCTATAGATCACGTGATAAAGAACAACGCTGAAAATCCCTCTGCGATTTTATTATTGTAAGGAAATTAACCTATTAGTTTTTTTTTAAAAAGCTGTGCTGTTAAATGAAATACATGGTTCATTAAAAAAAAAAAAAAAAAAAAAAAAAAAAAAAAAACTTGACATTTAGGCTGCACAAGTTACACAACTTTAAAGAAAATGTGACCACAACAAAAATACAAAACCTGAGGGTTTTTATAAAGTTGTGCGTCTTATTCCATATCAATTTTTATTGACCACTAGGATTTGTGGCTGAATATTTATTTAGTTAGTAGATTATTTCCAGTCCAGCACCGATCTTAAGGTTTTTAAAACTAAAGCAGCACTGCTGTGTGTGATCTATTTGTACCAGTGCAACACAAATACACCAGTGCTTCAACACATCCTCCACCCAAACCATGTGTTCTGTAGGTCCTGCCTTTTGAAAGCAGAGTGAAGGGCACATGATTTCTAGAGAAGCAGATGGAATAAGGCATGTGCTTGCAGAACTAAGTCCATCATCACGGTGCGTTGTGCAAATAAAACCTTTAAGGAAGAGGCTGGTGTATAAATGATGACTTTTCTCAAAAGCGCATGGCAGCGTAACACACCTTTGTTGTAGAGTTTGAGTCTTTGCTGTACAGATGTGATGGCTCCCAGCACAGATAATCTGTTGACTCTGCTTTTAATGTTGGACGCAGTGCCAAACTCGTCCGCCAGCATCTTGGCCACTCGGGAGATCTGATCTTTCGGGGGGATGATGAGCGAAATCATACTGGTCCCGTTACTGAGAGAGCAAGAACAAGTGAGAAAGGCAGAGGAGTGAGAACATACAAACGCACGGCCAACTCTGGAACATGCTGGTTGAAGTTTGGCGACGCTCACCGTGCGAGTGAAGTCAAGCACTCGCCACACACATCCAGCGAGAGCTAATAAAAACGACTGCCCGAAAGATTTAAGGATCACAGCCGAAGCAGCTGGAATATTCAACACAATAAATTATTTTTCGCACTAGAAACAGTTGCCACTACTGATGTGTAAATAGGAACAAGCTGTCCTGCAGTGTGGCTGCTCACTTCCAACAAACCACATACAGCAAGTGAGGCACTTGCTAAAAAGCCAATAAAGTGTTTGTGTGTGTCTGTGTGTATACATGCCAACCTTATTTTCGGACAAAAACGCCACAATGTTCAGCACGCAGTAGCGTTTATGACGCCCGTTTTCCATAACGTATTTAAACTCCGTCACCTGCTGCCCGCTCTTGCATTTGTAAAACACTTTATAATTATTTGTTTGCCAAACATTAACACAGCGGTCTGTAGGTCACAAAGGACATCCAAGCAGGTGAGGGTGAAGAGGCTTGAGCTAATCACTAATCCAAAGCCTGAAGCAATGAATTACTCCTGCAGACGCACGGAGGTCACCATTCAGTATTTATGCACAGAAAGTACATTTACTCGGCATGGAGACCAATCCACAAAGTTCAATAGAACAGCTCTGAGACAGAATTGCTGTTCATTTCCTGACAAGAACGGTTGTAGACAATACAGCACTTTTTAGCATCTCCAAATCAGGAATCGAACCCGGACCCTTCCCGCTGTGAGACGGACTGCTGTATCAACGTGCTGCCTGTTCATGGTCCTTAGTGGAATGGTGGATAAAAGCTTTTCTTTTAAATGCTGCGTGTCGAGTGGCTGCTGCAGTGCAATCATTTATTTATTTCAGAAGTCAAGCTCACCTGCTCTTCCTTGTGTTGAACTGTTCATGCTAAACCCCAGACCCAAAAGATTATCAGGTACCTTTTACAGATAGTGTTTTCTTGGTAATTTGTGGTGTTTGCATGTTCTCCTTGCGACGACATTAATTTTCTAAGAGTTCAAACATCTGGTATTTGGTAATAGGTGATATAAAATAGTCTCCAGGTTCTCATGTTCTCCTTTAGTCTTAGTCCTAGAGGTCAATATGGATATAATTGCTTTAGTGTAACAATTCAGCAACATTACTGCAAATGAAACGGGGGCAGTGATAGGCTTATGGTTACACGATCCAACAGCCAACGGTTTTATTAAATTAGGCCATGTTTGTTTGGGTTTGAACACCATGAAGCACCCCTCAGCCTTACAGCAGGAGGTGGGTTGCAGTTTATATAGTCTGACCCATCCATCCATTATCTTCTGCTTTATCCTCTATTAGAGTCACGGGGGGGTCCCCATGCCCATCCAGGGGAGAACATTTCGGGCGCTGGGCAGATAGACCCAGCACAGGGCGCCAATCTATCGCTGGGCACACACTCACTCACACAGACACACTCTATATGGGGCAATTTGGAGAATTCAATTGACCTTGAGCCATGTTTTTTGGACTGTGGAAGGAAACCGGAGAACCCGGAGGAAAACCACGCAGACACGGGGAGGACATGGAAACTCCACCCAGATTGGGATTCGAACTGGGAATCCCTAGTGCTGAGAGGAGAACCTGCCAACCACTAAGCCACTGTGTCACTCTTATGCAGTCTAATAAAAAGCTCCAATTGATACACTTAGGACAAGGCATCAATCTATCTCTGGGCACAGACACATTCACACAGACACACACTCTATATGGGGCAATTTGGAGAATTCAATTGACCTTGAGCCATGTTTTTTGGACTGTGGAAGGAAAACAGAGAACCTGGAGGAAACCCAAACGGACACGGGGAGAACATTTGGATTGGGATCCGAAGCGGGAATCCCCAGCGCTCAGAGGAGAACATGCCAAACACTAAACCACCGTGCCACCCCTTATATAGTCTTATAAAAAGCTTTAATTGGGCCTTTATTCCCATACCAAGTCAAGAGTTTTGGAGCATTTTTTTTTTTTAAATTAATGCAAAGCTGGTTTTAAGTCTCGGGTTATTCTCGGTTCGTTTCTCGGGTCTTTGTATTTGTTGTATTCTAACATTCCGTGTTTCATTGCGATGACCGCGTCGCAGGTTGGTGGCGACGGAGTCACGTGACGGTAGGATACGTATAAAAACGGCGAAAGCCGGGCCCCTCGTGCTTTAAACCCAGTTCATTCCGGCTGCAGCCAGTTAATAACGAACAAGAGCCGGCCCATTAAACAGCTAACTAATGTTATAACCACAAACTAGACATCTATAACCATAACGTTATAACTTTGCACACATTCTAAAACGAACAGATACGTAAAACTGTTCAGTTGTGTTCTTCCACGCCGCATTGCTCTCCATTTTTAGCAGTTAGCTTCGCAAACTACGCTTTTTTTCAAACTTAAACAACCAAAAACAAACTATTACGTTCGCACTTTATTACAAACAACGCGTCGAAATTAAACTCGTCGTCCAGATCGAAACGGCTCGACCGCAACCACGGTCCATTTTTTTCAAGCCGACGGTCACACGCGAGCCTCCAGTCCGGGCCGCATCCTAAACGCAGCGCAGTTCCACTTAAAAGTCCGCCACATTCCGTCCGCACCAACGCGGCCTCCGTACTAGACGAACGCGTAGTGCGTGTGGTTTGTGACGCGGCCTTGTACATACCCCTCCCAAGGCCCCCGGCCGGGTGCGTTATAAAGCCGCCGTTTAACGACCGGCTTAAGAAAAGTCGTCCCAAGTTTGGCCCTTCATACCCCGACAGGGCAACTAAGCACGTGTACTTACCCCCTGGCCGCCTCCAAACTTTTAATAAGCTTCTTAATTTTCCAGATTTCGACATTTCGGTCGGCCGCGCTCGGATCGTCCGCCATGTTCCCTGCTTTCTAATCGCGTCGACACCTAAAAAGAGCGAAAAAAAGAGATCGAACACACAATATATATATAACACCACAAATACCTCACCGGGACAATAAAACCAGGTTTTAAACCTGGCCTAAACCCAGCATTAAAGAAAACAGTGCCGAAACAGCAAGGCTCTTCAATGTGCTGGGTTTTTTTTTCTTTCGTGAGAAATCGGACCATCAGGAGGCAACTCGTTCCCCTCTTTAAAGGGAATTTCATTTAAAGTTTGTGTTTTTTATTAGTTGTGTATATAAAGCAGCAGGATACGTGTCGCTCAGAACGACTTTGCAAGATGAGAGACCTTTATTTGCCCCACAGTGGGGACAGTCACACTCAGCAGCAGTTACATTAAAAAGAAAGGTGGAAACGGTATTTAGTCATTAGAAATAAATAATAATAAAAAAATTAAATAGAGATAGAAATCTATATATACATATCTATACACACACGTGTATAAATTCAAATTTTCGTATAACAATTTGTGACGTCAGGAACCGTGTTTAAAACGCCGTGTTTATGAAGATGCGCAAGTGGAAATTATAAAAATGAGCAAGTGGAATAATTAACTAAGCTTTTCCTTGTGGGAATACACGCGTTTATCGGGGTTAATCTGACGCAGCTGTCAAATAAGTGTTTGTAAAACGACCGCACGTGTTTGTTTCGTGGTGTTTTCTGAGTGTAGAGAAAAGAAACACACACACTCTCTCACACACACACGCACACACACACACACACGTTACTGAAGTGCGCTACTCACAAATCGTGTGTTATCTCCAAAAAAAAGCGCGCAAACTCAGCCGGGGCCTGCTTCCCTGCTCCCCGCCCGCCTGCCTGAGCGCCGAAGCCCAAACGCAGAATCGGATTCGAACCAAACGAGCGCCGCGATCCGCGGAAAGTCCGGCCGCGTACCTAAGCCCCGGACTCCGGCCGTCTCCGCTCGGTGGTTGGGCTGCTGTCCCCGGTGTAGTCGGCTCGTCTCCGCGCTGCCGGCTCCGTCTGCCCTCAGCGACGCGTGGTGCGGCCAGCGACTCACATGTACAACACGGCCAGCAGCTCCCCGTTTCCTTTTCCTGGTTACCGCCGCGCACTGTCCGGTTTCATCTCAATCAGCCCCCTTGCTCCCTACATAGGGGGACTTCACACGCCGTGAGCCAATGGCTGCCACGCACTGCGCGGCGCACACGATGCGGAGTATTAGTCAGAAAAGTCAGGGGTCTGAGATAAAAAAAAGGCGTTGAGACGTTATCTCGGTGTATTACGGTAACTCCTTGTTGCAGCGGGTGGAGCGTCCGCCCATCGCATCGCTGACACTCACTCAGTTTAATGCATCCAGTGCAAGCCGCTATGAAGTTAATTATCCAAACCATGGGCTCTTCAATCTCCATTTATTACACAAGACTTCATTACCGAGTCCCTTATATATTTTTTATTTTTCCCCTTATCATTATTGATCACGCGCGGCACAGTGGCTTAGTGGTTGGCATGTTCTCCTCTCAGCACTAGGGATTCCCGGTTAGAATCCCCATCTGGGTGGACTTTCCATGTTCTCCCCGTGTCCGCGTGGGTTTCCTCCGGATTCTTCGGTTTCCTCCCACAGTCAAAAAACATGGATCAAGTCAATTGAGTTCTTCAAATTGCCCCATATAGAGTGTGTTTGTGTGAGTGAGTGTGTGCCTAGCGATAGATTCGTGCCCTGTCCTGGGTGTATCTGCCCAGCACCTGAGACTCCCCTGAATGGGCATGAGGAATCCCCCCCCCCCATGACCCTAATAGAGGATAAAGCGGAAGATAATGGATGTTTAAGATTGTTTTTTGTTATATGTTATATATAAGTCAGAATGTTTTAATATAACCTTTTTTTAAATTAGGATTGATCCACACGACACAAAGACTATTATATATATTTTTTAACACTTTATTTTGTGTTCCCGATGAAGCTTAATGTTTTAACCTCGTTTGAACGTTGTTTTGAAATACAGATATTACTAAATTAAAAAAATGAATCAGTGCATTCTACAGTACATTAACCGACCACAAGATGACAGCACGAGCTCATGAGACGGCCATCAAACTCAGCTGAGTGTGATCCAAAAAGTGGGGTTTACAGTGAGGGTTTTGGTTTCCCAGATAAAAGTAAAGCCATTTGAAAGGTTCAGCAAGTTTACAGAAAATTCATTTGAACATGGGTTTGGTTAAAAATAGTTCTAAACAGTTCTGGTCCCAATATCTACATGAAACATCCAGGTTTAATGACATGGCAAAATACCTGATATGCATCTCTGCACACCAAAATTACATTAATGCTATAAGAGTTGTGGTTCTAGACAGATTGCTGATCAGATAGTTGCCTAAAGTGCTAAAAATTTTGGGTCTGTTCAAATTGGAAAAGTAACCAAATCAAAATCAAACCATCTGCAGTGCAGAGACTGCACATGACTTATATCAGTGAGCCAACTCTCAGTCCTAAAGCATTTTAAAGCCAGAAATCCTGATTGGGATCTCAAGGGTTTTTACAGCCTCTTTCAGCAGAGTTTACGTGAACTTCAGTTCATTACAAATGTAGCCTGTTTATTTTTTTGCGTTTGAAATATAGATCTTTAACGAATCAGTTTTCCAGGAATCAATTCATTAAGGGAGTAAAAACAACCAAAAAACCCAGAAAATTCCAACAAACAGGAGATGACAAGATTCATTTATTCATAGAAAACACCACGGACATACACATTCACACACAGAGACATTCTCACTTATGGAAAAATTACTGTGTGTTGTATTTACTTGCCTTAGATTCTTATATCGGCTTATTTGAACTCTGATATAATATAAAGAAAGTCTGTTTGTTCTTGTAATCTGTGTAAGTTTTGATAAACAGTGTTCCTGAAGTTTCCTTTAAAGTCTTGTCACTTCATACGAGGAGAAACTTCTTAAAGCGAATGTTATTTGGGATTGACCAACAGAATGTGGATTACTTGTTGATAAGGACTGTCCACATGCTGTTCTATAGTGGCTCAGCCTTTGTGCATGGTCAAGCACTCAGCCAGCCCTGGCTCAGGCACTAACATGAGTACATTTTGGGCAGAAAAGCCCTCTGTGTGATTTCACAGCTTAGCAGAGAGCTCTGATTCCCTGCAGGCTTTTCTCATTTTTTTTCTAAGTAGAATTAAATCTGTGATACCTGACTAAGCATGGGACTCTGATGAGTGGACTATAAATGTCTAGAGAAGATCAAGGTTACAATGCACGTGTGTAAAGGGGCTTTAGTCAATTGTCAGAGAACCGACTAGTCGCTCTCTCTAAATGAGGTTATATTTTGGGGTTAACAGAGAGTTGTGGGTTAATGAAGTGTTGAAGAGATTTAAGTTACTTGCATAAAATGTAGTTCCCAAGATAACCACATACCCTGTAGTACCACATAACCTCAAGGAGCAGTTCAGATTTTCCTACTGAGACTTAAACTGACAGCAAAGGACGAGAGAAGGAAACATGCTGGGTAAAAAAAATACTGCTTTTAAACAAAGATGTGTTGGAGAAATATGATAACCTTGTCTGGTATTTTGATGTATTTGTTGGGCTTAATTACAAAATGCATTTTACTGAATATATACAAAATATTATATTATTTTACACTATATATAGGAGAAAAAAAAACACCCTGTACATGTTACCAGGACATTAATGTGTGGTCAATTTAGTTCCTACAAATGTAATATACACCATGAAAAAATAGGAAACTTACAGTGACGTGGGGAGAACATGCAAATTCCACACTTAAAACATCTTTTCTACCATCTCTGGGAATTAATCCACCCAACAGTTCTGTTTAGTTCTGTTTAGAACAGTTCTTCATCTCAGATTTATGAGATTATGTGGGTTCATGCTTCCAATTGACATTATCAATGATTATAATAGTTTGAACAAAGAGCAACTCTATGCTTTATATTTCTTATTTTTTAACCAAATTAGGTGAATTACAAAGCCGTGATTGCTCTTTATTGACTTGGTGATTAGTACAGTAATTGTTCATTTTCAGAGCTGGTCTTAAATCGATAAATAAAACAGAACATAATGTCAGACAGTGCCAGGTGTTAAACACTTAGTGGCTTAAGTAAAGAAGATTAGAGCTTCTTAAAAATAGGTCTTAAATGTGCCCTGATCTGATAATGGGTAAAAAGGTACCACCCATAACAAATGACATCTTATAGATGTTTTATTTACAATGTAAATAAAATGGCCTCATATTACATGACAGCAGATGAATTGAAATACATGCTGCTTTTTTGAAAGAGTAAGCTTGATTTGCTTTAAAATGGCCCAAACAGGGGGGGGGGGGGGAAATTGGAGAGGCATTTTTTTACGTGGTGGCCATGAATCATCTTCTTGATGGCACTTAATAACACAGCTTTAATATTTCACAGCTTTTGGAGCTGGTGCTATTTGAGAGGTGGCTGTGGTGCTGATGGGGTGGTGGGGGTTTCATCAGAAGGAGGAGCGCAGGGGGGGAAGTGTTAGTGGGTGGGAGGAGACGGTCACCATTCAGTAGCGCGTCTCGGAGTCTGATAGTCTCAGTTGCGCATTCGCACCGGAGCTGTTCGCCAGTCCCGTGAACCCGCGCACCCTGTCGGATACGCGCAGCGCGCCGCCCCGGGACGGCTTTTGTGGTTTTACACCCTTTACTGATCTCAAGTATTCGGACTCTGTCGTTTCCACCCTTGTGAGAGGAGCGCATGCCATCCGAGGTAAGTAAGGGGGCTGGGGGTGGGGATGGGGATGGGGGTGGTGGGAGGCAGTATTACAGTAGAGGACGGGATTTTTCTAACTGCGCTCTTTGCGATGAGCCGCTGATCTGTGTGAAGGACAAGCTGATTGAGACAAAAAAAAAAAAAAAAACAGTCCTTCTGCTGTCCCCACTCACTGTGCTTCTCTCCCAGCAACTCTAATCATGTTATCATGTATCATTCTGTAATCCGATTAGTGCGACGTCTTCATTATAGGCTATTCTAATACCGACTAGTGGCGCGTCTGCTTATGGCATCGTTAATGGCTCTATTTCTAACGTTAATCTAGTCTGCAGCCAGGGCGCCCGAATGCAAAGGTTAATTCCAGCTTTCTTAAATCTGATGGTTGGCAGTGGGCAGTGTTGAAGCTTTGGGGTAGTTGTGGTGTTGTTGGGAGGCTCTGTGAGTGGCGCGTCATGTGCGTCTGATGTGTTCGCTCCTGCAGGCGATGCTGTGCGCGCTGGTTCTCGCCGTCGCCGCTTTGCTGCTGCGCTCCGAGGCAGCGCTCCCCGGCGTCCAGCAGCACCACAGCAACCACCACAACGTCGCCGACACCGAGAAGTGGATGAGCGGCTTGTCCCAGTACGACAAGCAGAAGTACTGGAGTCGATTCCGAGACGTAAGTTCTGCGCCTCCTCCTCCATGTGCGTTCTGATTCATCCCCATTGCGCGAGTGCGAGCAGGAGCGGGGGTGCTCTCACCCCTCTCACCCCTCTGCTTCTGATTTGGGTGATCATAGGATCAGTGTGATGTTCACAGACTTTGACAGACATTCAGAATTAGGACTATATTTTTGGGACTTGCTGGCGAATCCGAGGAACTGAAGTTCTGGAGCTTGTCCAAGGACCCTAAACTGGCAACTTGTCATTCTTGGGCATGAACCCTTACAGTCCACACACTACCCACTAGTGTCTCTTTTTACAGGTTTATATACAGTAAGTTCGCATGGACTGAAGAGCTTATACAGTTTCATTAATTATCTTCCGCTTTATCCTATATTAGGGTTGGGGGGGGGGGGTTTCCCCATGCCCAGCCAGGGGAGAATGTTTCGGGCGCTGGGCAGATACACCCAGGACAGGGGGGCAATCTATCGCTGAACACAAACTCACTCACACAGACACGCACACATACACACTCTATGGGGCAATTTGGAGAACTCAATTGACTTGATCCCTGTTTTTGGACTGTGGGAGGAAACCGGAGAACCCGGAGGAAACCCACGAGGACACAGGGAGAACATGTTAACTTTGAACCGGGAATCCCTAGTGCTGAGAGGAGAACATGCCAACCACTAAGCCACCGTGCCGCTGAAGAGCTTATTGAATTTGTTCAATTGTGTTTAACTGCAAAAACCTAATAATTTGATAAAACTGATCAAGTCAATAACCTCATTTTAAGTTGTAACATGTGTAGAAAGAATGACCATTTTCATATCATACACATTGTGCAAAGGGCAAACCTATCCTGGACAGACTGCCAGTCCATCACAGGACAGACACAGTGTTGTTACATCCAGTTCATTTTATTTAGATTTTTCTGGACTAGTGAATCAGAGCTATGGGGAGAACATGCAAACTCCAAACCTTTAGAACCATGTCCATCCACTGGGTAATCAAACCAAGGCATCATGTTATGCTGCAACTGTTTCTCTGAGATAGCAGGAGTTTGATGCCTCGTTGTTCCTGATGCTGGATGTTGCGTTGAATGTAACGCTTTATTAAATCTAATGTTTATTAGAACCAAGTGTTTAAGCTCAATCATTCCAACTATACACAGAGCACAATACGCAGCGAAATGAACAACGTGGACCAAGGTGCGACATAGATCAACAATCTATACAATACGATGTGGACGCATGTTTACGAGAGTGTCTGCAGTAATGTAAGATAATTGTGGAAGACAAATTAGTGCTGTCAGGGCCGTGCCTCTGTTCGATTCAGACTAGCAGTCAAAAGATATAATTAGTGATAAGACTGTTTAAAACAAGAGTCTGGAATATTTTTCATTATTGTTTCCTTGCTGTGGAGTATTAGATCTCTGCTGCTGTTTAAATGCAGTGCAATGGGCCTCAATTATTCCATTTTAATGGCTGTAGAAAAGCAGAAAGTATATAGAAATGGAAAAAAGACAAGCGTGAGAGTGCCGTGACATTTTGGCTCTCGGTTTGATGTTTTATTGCTTCCCAAGTGAAAGTGCCCGGTTGGTGAAGCACCATGGAGAGCGCACTCTTAAGGTGTAGTGTAGTGTCAGCATCTTTCACCTCTCTCCTCCTGCCTCCCCCTCTCTCTCCACCCTCCCCCCTCTCATTCTCACTCTTCCTCCCTATCTCTGACCTTTCACTCTCTTCACTCCTCTGGTTCCCTTTATTTCCGTACCCTGTTCCTTAGGCCGGACTGCAGCAGTCTTTAATCTCTTCCCTTTTTCCCCTCACCTCTGTTTGTCCAGCCTGGTTCTGTCTCCCCATTTCTATTTTTCTGACAGTCCCTAAGCCTGTGCTCTCTCATCTGTAAAATCACACACACACACACACATACACACGCGCAACCATTTGGCTCAGCGGCTGTTTTAGTCTTTGTATGCTGATAAGCTGCTGACACCACACAGAAGCAGCAGGAGGAAAAGAATCCTGATCTATTTCAAAATCCAAATGATTTTTTTTTATGTTTGTCTTTTCTATTTATTATTATGTATTTTCTATAATGCCTATGCATGGCATGAGAACGCCCTGAAGTACACAGAAAACAACATCAGCAGAGAGGTACATGGGATTCTGCATGGTGGTGCAGTGAGAGGCTTAATCCCCTCACAGCAAAAAGATCCTGGGACTAAATCCCAGGACAGTGAGGGTGGAGCTTGTATTTCTTCACTGTGTCTATACGGCTGTCCTCTGGGAGCTCCAGTTTCCTCTTACATTTCAAAAGCACCCATATTGATTAGCTGCTTGATTAGAAACACCTTTCTTTTCATTATTGGAGCTTCTCTGTGTGGAAATTAAGCGAGTTTGGGAGTAAACACCCAGTGAAAGGAGATACTGTGGATGTAAACAACTCATTGATAAAAATGCTTAGAGGTGAAGTTCATGATTCATCACCGCTGCTCCAGCTTATGTCAGCTAGTTGCTCCATAGCTTAAATTGGCAGCAACATCAGATGACCTGTTCACGTGCTATTGCTGTCAGGGGAAACAGAAAAGCAAGACTCTATAGGAAAGAGTGCAATAACTGGCTCGTTGAGAAATGATACCCGCGGTGGAACGTTGAGACAGTAGGACTGACCTACGCTATGCTATGCTTAGCTTTCCTAAATTGGTGCTGGTTACACTTTCAGCAGGACAGTCGGGGTCATCATAGATTGGTTCCAGGATTGTTACAGTGGGTTTTCCGTGCTTCCTTGGTATTCAGCCCCACTATTTAATCCTATAGGACATCTCAGGCATGAAGGATCATGGTCTTCGGCTGCTGGTTTTGCTGCGGCTTACGATGCTGTTATGTTGCTTATGTTTCTGTAATCAGCTTATGTTAGTTCTACACTTCTCATTGCTGTCGCCACATGGTTTATGTTACTAGTATCATGCTTATGTTGTAGTTAGATTGCCTGTGTTATTGCCACATCACTTGTTATTGCTGTTGGATTTAGGCTGCTATATAAACTCTGTAAATATCTGGGTGGACAGGCAACAACACTCCACGCCTACACACACCGTAGTTGAATGCCACCTTTGTGTGTGTGTGTGTGTGTGTGTGTGTGTATATATATATATATATATATATATATATATATATATATAT
>JAFMOD010000292.1:1403018-1418518 GCA_019802435.1 Corydoras maculifer | reverse complement strand
CGACCCTAGTTGACGATAAAGCAGAAGATGATGGATGGTTTCTGTCCATTTTCTGCACCACTTTTTATTAATAATGTTTACTTTCAATGACATGAAATCTTTTCTTTTAGCAATTTTTACACATTATATTAAAATAAAGCAGACTGAAACACTTGCAGGAGTTTTTATAACATCCTACTAGTTGGTTTTCTTTATTTTGCAGCCATATCAGCGTCGACGTACCTGGGAGGTATTTTTGTCCGTGTATTCAGTGGAGCATTTCTGAGGTCAGACACTGATGCTGGACAAAAAGGTCTGGCTCACAGTTTCTGCTAAAGTCCATCCCAATAGTGCGCAATAGAGTCAGGGTCAGAGTTCTGTATAGAACAGTCAAGTTCTTCAACATCAAACTCAATAAACCCTGAAAGAGCTTGCTATGGAGCTTGCTGTAAACCGAGGCACATTCACGCTGGATCAGATTAGGGCCTTCCCCAAACTGTTTACACAAAGTGGCATATAAATATATAAAAAACATGTCAAGGTGCAGATTTTATACACACGGGAACAAATAATACATCTAAATGTAATGGTTTTCAACGACGCAGTAGAGAACATCAGAGCTGTAGTCACATTGTTATTGTTATCAGTAAAAGATCGTATCGGAACCGAACCCTTACAGTAATATTCTTTATGGAAAGGTTAATAAAAACATGAAGAGTGATTACCTAATGTGTGTGAGTATTGGTACCTTGGGCTGACAGACATTGAAGAACTTCATGTGCATTTTTTTCCTTTATGTGTGTGTGAGTGTGTGTGTGTGTGTGTGTGTGTGTGTGTTCTACCTCGAGGCCTGCTTGGTCATATTGACTGCACTGCAGGCGATGGACCAATCCATTGCTTTGAAAAGTGAGCTGAGACATGCTGTGAGATGGGCTTTTTGTGTATGTGTGTGTGTGTGTGTGTGTGTGTGTGTGTGTGTGTGTGTTCACCAAAAAAGGCTACCTATACTCTTTTAAAATGCCCCCCCCCCCCGCATCCTGCATGAACATACATATTGCTGCAGTTTCACCACCATGAGAACTGCAAGCTCATACACAATGTCTGCTCCAAGCCACACATAAGACTTTTTACCTTATTAAGCTCCACATTGGGTGTCTTTACAGTAACAATCAAATGCTTGGACACACCCCCTTTTTGCTCCAATTATTGTTCATGTTCTCAGTTCCACTTACTGTACAGATGGACTTTGTAGTTCTACAATTCCAGACTGAAGTCCATCTCATTGTGTTCTACAGTACATACTTTGTTAGTCCCCTTTACTCGGTTCTCCGAGTTTCTTACATGATACCTGTTCTGTGATGGTGCTGACCAGCAGAGAACAGAGAACCAACAGGGGACTAACAACAACAAAGAACACAGATGGACTACAGTCTGTAATTGTAAAACTACAAAGTCCATCTGTATGGTAAGTGAAGATACACACACTCAAAGTTTCTTCACAAATTCAAAGTCTTCTAACTATAATAATAATAATAATAATAATAATAATAATAATAATAATAATAGGCGGCACGGTGGCTTAGTGGTTAGCATGTTCGCCTCTCAGCACTAGGGATTCCCGGTTCAAATCCCCATCTGGGTGGAGTTTCCATGTTCTCCCCGTGTCTGCGTGGGTTTCCTCCGGGTTCTCCGGTTTCCTCCCACAGTCCAAAAACATGGATCAAGTTGATTGAATTCTCAAAATTGCCCCATATAGAGTGTGTCTGTGTGAGTGAGTGTGTGCTCAGCGATGGATTGGCGCCCTGTCCTGGGTCTATCTGCCCAGCGCCCGAGACGTTCTCCCCTGGATGGGCATGGGGAACCCCACCCCGAACCTAATTGAGGATAAGCGGAAGATAATGAATGAATAATAATAATAATAATAATAATAATTATTATTATTATTATTATATCTGTTATTACTTTTTTCAGTAATTAAAGACCCTGTTGACATCTGCCACCTGAATCCTAACAAATTGCTTTGTTTACTGTTTCAGAAAGTTTACGCAGTGTTTTTGGGGCTAATTTTAACATTTTCTTGCCCTTTTTTTTCCTTTACCACATTTACCTGAGAGAATATCTCCCGCTCCCTGGTGGGGACAGTCATCTCCAAATAGGCCAAGGCTGGGCTCTCTGTCCTATCTGTCATCGTCACCTAGATAAAAATACCTACCTAAACCTTAATGCGTTTAGTGTGTGTGGGTGTTAGGTAGTTTCTTTATATTCTGTAACTTTGGGATGTTTTTTTGTCCACCACGGGGACTCGAGTCCATATTGGGACTGGAATACACCGAGACCAATCACAATTAAAGCTGTTCGAGACTCGCCTGCTTTCCGCTACACAGCAGAAACTAAATAAAAGCCTTGTTCGTCAGAATATAAACCTGGCATCACGCTGTAGGTGAAAGTTTTCCAGATGAACCACTAAATCAGGAGTCGTTTGACAGTGTTTGACTCTTTTGCCCAACATCAGTGTCTGACCTCACAAATGCTGTCCTGGATAAATAGGTATACCTTTCCACAAACTCTAATATCCTGTAAAAAGCCTCCTTACAGGAGCAGATGCTGTTGCAGAGGGGTGTGGATGAGGTTTTTCTTTGGTCGATTCAGTTCATGTTACAGATGAACGAATAGAAAACCTGCAGGACTGAATGGTACGGAGGTTTTAAATTTGCTCTTTATCTCGTGGTCTCCTGCCACGCGCCTGTCTCCCTCTCTGTATGCTGTCTGTCTTGTTTTCTGGTTTCTTCACGTCTCGCAGCTGAAAGGAAACATGTTTTCTGTCATTCAGTTCGGTTGTTTGTTCATCATCAAAGCTAAACTCTTTCCCCCACTAAGGTTGCGTGATGTTCGTCTTGCCATCTTTGTTTTCTGTCAGACTGCCTCCCATACTCACCCAATCCCTCGACTTTGACATTTTGAATTGTTATATTGAGATGTTTGCGGGTTTTTGCGAGCGGGAGCGATTGTAAGAGTTTGTTTCCTCCATTTTGTATTGATTTTCTTTTTTATTCCTCAGGAATGAAGCTCGTGAATAAATCATATCATATTAAAAATGTATGTAGATACTTGTAGTTATATGACGTGCTAACACAGAACTTGCTTGCTTTCATTAATGCACGTAATTTAATTAAAAAATCTCTTTATGTTGCTGCAGCATTTACGATCGTTTTTTTTAGTAATTAGTATTTTATTGCATTTTTTACTTTGAGCCGTTCTAAGTCACTTGGGATCTGGTGAATTTGATTTGAGGGTATTTGTTGTGTGGGTACTGATTGATTTTTAGTTTCCAAAATCATTAATCTTTAAACTTGATAGAGTGAAAATGTTTTCTGGAACGTTGAAATATCGTTAATATTGAAATACACACTCGGCAGCTTGGTTACAGGGTTCAGCGTGGCATTTCTGCTCATAGTTTATATCAGAACTACAGGAGACGAGCTTGTAGTGTAAAAGTGAGTGAGTGGTAAAGCAGCGGTGCCTCCCACAAGAAAAAAGTGCAGTACCAAATAACACTGGCAGCTCCATGTTGCATGAATATCACTTATTCAATAAATAAGAGACGGTCTGGCTGGAAACAAGCTGGTGTGTAGACGTTTTGCTGTTCTGATTTCGGTCTGCTTCAGTTGTTTTGGTCGAGGCTCAGATGGCACAGGAATATTTTAGGGTCGCGATGCCAACATTCACCGGAAAGCATGAGGAATCGGTTTCACACGTGAGCTGGCAACATAGGCCTTGCTTTTCCAAAGCCTTTGAGATCAGATGGAGAACACATAAAGGGCTCCATCTTGCACCCCGCTAACAGTCTATTTTCATCCATCCATTATCTTCCGCTTTATCCTATATTAGGGTCGCGGGGGGGTTCCCCATGCCCATCCAGGGGAGAACGTTTCGGGCGCTGGGAAGATACACCCAGGACAGGGTGCCAATCTATCGCTGGGAACACACTTACTTACATACACACACTCTATATGGGGCAATTTGGAGAATTCAACTGACTTGATCCAGGTTTTGGACTATGGGAGGAAACCGGAGAACCCAGAGGAAACCCACACGGACACGGGGAGAACATGGAAACTCCAACCAGATGGGGATTCGAACAGGGAATCCCTAGTGCTGAGAGGCGAACGTGCTAAACCACTAAGCCAACGTGCCGTCACCAGTCTATTTTCACACGTAGTTTGAATAAAGTCAGCGATGGATTGGCGTCCTGTCCTGGGTCTATCTGCCCAGCGCCCGAAATGTTCTCCCCTGGATGGGCATGGGGAACCCCACCGCGACCCCATTATAGGATAAAGCGGAAGATAATGAATGAATGAATGAGTTTAAATAACGTTGTGGCGAATAGGGCCAAAGAGTTGATTCCAGTTATCTGATGTACGTACAAGCTGTCAGACAAAAACGAATGCAGCTGTTGGGCATAATGTGGTCAACGCAATGCCGCCGTATGCAGAGGATGATTCGGTGGAATATTACAGTAAGAGACATTTGCGCAGTCAGATAAGCGCTAAAGGCTTAAAGTTACACAAATGCAGAGCACTGCAGGAAAAAGTTTGGGAACATCAGACATAAAGGTAAAACGACAGGGTTTTACAAGACTGGCATGCATTAGACATTTTATCTTCCAGCTGAATGCAGGCGGCCGGGAAGAAATGCGTTTGAGTGCCGGCAATTTATTAAAGCTCAGCAAAGCCAAATGTCATGCTGGATCTTTTGTATCGTGGAATCTTTCAAAGGCATTCAAAATATTTTGCCTATAGCTTGTGTTTATACCCTCTTTTTTATTTATTAGTATTGAAGGACATGCATTTAAAATAGACTGCTTTTGCATACCTAATGCACAACGTTCTGTAATAAAGGACTCTGATGAATGAGACTGACTCTGCCTGCCTTCTGTGTGAATGTGAGCATTGTGGGAAGGAATATTTCCCTGACATTCTGAACATGCTGAGGCAGTAAGAGCAAACCAAACTGGCTGATTATTCTCACCGACTTTAGAAGATATTAAGCCAATATAACTGCAGTTAAAGAAATCAATAACAGCTGTCAGAAGAGTAATAAAGGGATCCTAATGTGCTTGTTTTTCTACATGAGAAGGCGCTGTGTTAAAGAGAAATGCATATGCATCAGTTGTTGTCATATTTAGGGCAGAATTCATCAGATTTCCATCCACAGAGGATTGGTTGGACCAAAGATCAACTTGTGCAAAAGCAGTTTAAGTGTCGTCGCAGTCCATTTGCTCTTCTGAATACTGATGGATTGCTGGAAGGATTTTATTCTCATTCGGTTTTGGTTATAAATCTAATCACGTCCTTTTGATCTCATAACATTAAAACCACATATTTATTGTCTGTCGCGAGGACCTTACATGCCTGTACATTGTGACTTGCATATTAAGCTACATTTCCAGTCTGTGTAGACAGGCGCTGACAATTAAGTGGCTCCGGCTGATTAAAATTCATCATGTCACTGTCGACCCTTAAGCAAGATCGGCCTGTCAGATATCTGCCCCCCCTGTGCATCAGGTTTAACAGCAGCCGCATGACGTAGTGAAGTGAAATCATCCTGCGACCTCACAGCAGTCGACCCTGGAATGCTGGAAGTACGTAAACGAACCCGCTGCTTTTACACTGCTCGTAGAAACAGCATGACTGTGGAAACGCTTAGAAACCTGGCTGCTTACATCTCCATACAAACATGAGAACAACAGCCGTAATGGGGAGCATTAAACAGATTGGTGTCTCATCATCTACAGCTTTATCCTCTACTAGGGTTGTGCGTTCCCCATAGTGTTCCCCATGTCCATCCAAGGAAGACCTTTTGGGCGTTGGACAGGGCGCCCAGCCATTGTTTGAGCACGCACACACACACACTATATAAAGGTGGTTAGTTCAAGTCTGGCGGGACGACGGCTCTCAGCGCTAGGGATTCCCAGTTCGAATCCCCATCTTGGTGGAGTTTCCATGTTCTCCTTGTGTCCACGTGGGTTTCCTCCGGGTTCTCCGGTTTCCTCCCACAGTCCAAAAACATGGATCAAGTCAATTGAGTTCTCCAAATTGCCCCATACAGAGTGTGTGTATCTGTGTGAGTGTGTGCCCAGCGATAGATTGGCGCCCTGTCCTGGGTGTATCTGCCCAGCGCCCGAAACGTTCTCCCCTGGATGGGCATAGGGAACCCCCCCCCCCCCCGTGACCCTAATAGAGGATAAAGCAGTAGATAATGGATAGATGGATAGTTCAAGTCTGAAAGACATAAAGTCAACGTCGTAGCTGAATGCGTGGATGGATTTAAGATTTCCTGGTGGCACTGGCATGTTGCAAAAACTACAAATCCCAGATCCATAGAGAATCCCCCAAAACCCAAATACCATTTGACCATTTGAAGATCAGAGTACAGATGGACTACAGTCTGTAATTGTAGAACTAAGAAGTGTAGTAATAGACTTAAGGAGGTGAACCTGCAGAAGAGGCAGGTGGGTGGATGTATGTACTGTATAAATGTACACATTTGGATGTGCTTATTTAATTTAAGCAGGGGGCGTCCGCGTCTTTGCATAAGGCTGTATATATCTTCATATTATTGTGCCTTTAAGTGAAGCTGCTGGTGTAAATGATTTATTCATGAAGCAAAACAAAGTTGTTATTCTCCATCTCTGGCAGTTTTTCTTCATGTCCAGCTTATTCGTTCACCTGGAAATAAAGGTGGAGATTCTATATCTAATACTAATACACCGTCTGCTTGTTTTTTTTTTTTTTTTTTCTTACCAAAAGCACAAAGGTGATGGTACAGTGCAATAGGCTTCAGGCAGACTCTCCGTTTCCTTCTCAGCTTCTTCCATCCTGATTTTTAACAATCCACTTAGTGTGTGAGCAGTTTTCCTTTCATGGGTAAGAGGATTGAGCAAATTTGAAATTATAATGTGTATATGGCCTGATAATCAGCTTTAGAAAAGTTGCCTTCGCGCCGCAGCCATGACAGATATTCATGCGCTTCTTTCCCGTCTGGTGATGAATCATCTCGATCCGAGGCATACACTTTATTGACGATGCGCTCGCATGTTGCAAAACTTAATTACAATCTTCAGTAATAAGTGTTGTGGGAAATGACTTGATTCACTTTTTAGCACCTTGCTGTAAGGGAGTGAGAAGGAGCGGGCGAAGGAGTGATGTGGAAATGCATGAGTGGAGAAGGAGGGGACGTGTAATTGAGAAAAGAAATGTCAAGGAGTAACTAATGCATCGCCACCAGTTGGGAGCTTGTTGGCTGAGTAGGTGCAGGACGAAGAACTGATGATCAGTGAGGCAACCAGATTTAATGTGTGAGGAAGTCGGGGATAACTGTGCTCGCCGCGCCATCCATTACGTGCATTTCATCTCGGAAATGCAGTTATTCATCTCGCTGATGACCTGCAACGAAGAGATGTGTAACATTTTTCTGTAAAATAGAAATGTCGCCTAAAACGTGTCCGTTTTGCTTCTGACACCCGGCGCCGTGAACAAATTGCTTTCCAGTTCATTTACAGGTTTGTACTCAATACTTAGACATTAAAGACATTATTTCGAGTCTGATTTATTTTTCATCATGTCCGCTGATATATCCGTAAACATAAATAAACTTTTTCTTTAACTGTGAGCTTCAATTGGGTACCATGGTGACTCAGTGGTAAGCATGTCTGCCTCTCAGCGCTGGGGATCCACAAGTAACCCAACTCTAGAGTCGGGGTCAGAGTACGGGGTCATTACCCCTGAAGCAATAAGGTTTGAGAGCCTTGCTCAAGGGCCCACATTGGCATCTTTGGTGGATTTAGAGGTTCGGATCCCTAATCTTTAGATCCACAACCCAACACCTTAATAACTAAGCTACCACACCCACGCGCAGGACCTTATTTACTTCTTACTGGATTAATTTAGGTCTGTAAACCGCCTACTTGCCGTAGGGCACTTTGCAACTAATCACATGCAATTGTGCTGTAGATAAATGTGTTACAGTGGTGCTTAAAAGTTGATGAGCCCTTGAGAATGAATTATGTTGCTGCATAAATATCATCTATCACGTCAAACAGCAGATTAAGAGAAGCCGATCCAACCACTGAGACGAAATTGTAGGGACATGCATCTGTTCTAAAAAGTGGTGTTTCATTTCATATTAATGGATTCTGCCAAATCATTGGTTTATAAAGTTTCTTTGTGATTGTAAAGAGTATATAAACCTCTGCAACCTCTTGAACAGTATGTCAAATGCCGTGGTAATCAATATAGATGGAAATGTGTTTTTGCAATAGTATATTTTTAACCTGCAAAACACTAAGTTCAAGGTTATGTATGTAAACAAGTGTATATTCAAATAAAAAAAATTAAAAAACAATTCTGGTAAATCTGAGATCAACCTCAATCTTTATCCTATATTAGGGTTGCGGGGGGGTTCCCCATGCCCATCCAGGGGAGAACGTTTCGGGATACAACCAGGACAGGGCGCCAATCTATCGCTGGGCACACACTCACTCACACAGACACACTCTATATGGGGCAATTTGGAGAACTCAATTGACTTGATCCATGTTTTTGGACTGTGGGAGGAAACCGGAGAACCCGGAGGAAACCCACGCAGACACGGGGAGAACATGAAAACACCACCCAGATGGGGATTCGAACCGTGAATCCCTAGCGCTGAGAGGCGAACGTGCTAAACCACTAAGCCACCGTGCCGCCCAATCTGAGATCATTTCAGACTTTATTAAGCTCTGTACTTAAACACAAGAGGATGTGAGGTTTCTGAGGTCTTTATACCTGGAGACACATTTGAGCAGCAAGGGACATGCTAACGCCTCGTTCGTCTTTATATCCGAGCCCATTGTTGTTGAGGAGAAACTGCAGAGAGTTTAGGGAGATTTCCCTTTTGATTTGTCGTTCCTCAGGATTGTAAAGATCTGACTTTAATGGAGTCTTGTTCGTGACATTAAACAGGATGCTCATTTCACCTGATTATCATCTAATTGATTGAAAACTGACACTAATTTCACCTTCAAATTAACAGCTAACCCCAGAGGTTCATTTGTTTAATTGGGTTCTCTTTTTTTCTACTTCAAGGACTTGGTTGAAAAAACTGATGATGTCTTCTGGCAAAACGTCGAAGCAGAAATCCAGACAATTGTGTAGGGCTCATTTAATGCACTTGATTATGTTTTCAGTTGTGTAACTGAGGACAACGGCAGACCTCGTCTCTGCTGTCGTGTTCTCATAATAATAAAGTCTATTTAATGGAGAAAAACAAGTTCTAAGAATGTTTCGAAAATGAATAGCCACCGTCTCCTGCAATCTTTCACTGTAGTCTCTTATGTAAGAGCCATAGACGTCTGGAATTAACTTCTGAAGGCGTCGGTCTCAGTGACAGATGTGACAGACTGTGTGTTCTACAGTACTCTCAGTATTCTTTTTCGTTTTAAAAATGCTGTTTTTTTTTTTGGTCTAAAATCCAGGTTGTTGCTCAGATGCTCTTGATCTTGTGGTTTTTGAATGAATGTCTGTGTCAGAACTGCGGTCTGAGTCGGAGTTTGTGTTATTAAACATGTCTGCCGTGTCCAGGGACAGCAGCACCGATTCATTTAGGTTTCACAAATTGTTTCTGAATAAACTTTAAACTGCAATAAAAACTAAAGCAATCAAACGTAAACAGAAATGAGTTCTTGCTTGCTAACTGCATTTTTCTGAGTCTGAACGGCGACAACAAATCATTAATTTTGGAGTTTAGTGAAAGAATGATGATTATTTTTCTGGTGGAAGGCCTGCTGAAGGAATCCAGACTGTTGAAGCTGTAAACAGATGGTTAGCTGAACTTGTGCTGTATGCTCCGTTACTGGAACAAATAGAAAGAAAGTAAAAGTATTAATTAAAAATGGTGAATGTGATTATTCTAAAGTTTTTGTAGGCGTACAGTGGCCCTCTTAGCCTCTTAGAAACAGGATTACTAATGTAAGAGTGATCACTTATGTATGCGCTTATAATTAATCTCTTTTAACAAGCACTTATCAGCCACTCAATCGGGTTCCAATCATTTTTTTTTGTCCTAGTATCAGCTCCATTTGTAGAGATCGATGCACTGTGTAGTTCTGCAGCCGGTTTGTTTTTATACGAAATTTGTTAGTCTGTTTAATCAGAGGCCGGCACGGTGGCTTAGTGGTTAGCACATTCGCCTCTCAGCGCTAGGGATTCCCGGTTCGAATCCCCATCTGGGTGGAGTTTCCATGTTCTCCCCGTGTCTGCGTGGGTTTCCTCCGGGTTCTCCGGTTTCCTCCCACAGTCCAAAAACATGGATCAAGTTAATTGAATTCTCAAAAAAATTGCCCAATTTAGAGTGTATCTGTGTGAGTGAGTGAGTGCCCAGCGATGGATTGGCGCCCTGTCCTGGGTCTATCTGCCCAGCGCCCGAGACGTTCTCCCCTGAGATAGACCCTAATAGAGGATAAGCGGAAGACAATGAATGAATGAATGAATGAATGTTTAATCAGAACCATCACAGGTATCATTTGGTGGGTGCATTATTCCTATCCCGGCAGTGTCACTGCAGGTGTTTAAATGAAACTACAGCAGCACTGCTGCACTAAAAACCCTCTCACCACATCAGTGTCACTGCAGAACTGACCATAAACAATCCACCACCCAAATGATACCTGTTCTGTGATGCTGCTGAGCAACAGAGAACACAGAACCAACAGGGGACCAACAACAACAAAGAACACAGATGGACTACAGTCTGTAATTGTAAAACTACAAAGTCCATCTATATGGTAAGTGAAGTAAATAGTAAGAAAGCAGTGTGTCCAAACTTTTGACTCATACTGTATAATAAGCAGAACTGATGACATTGATGAGTATAGAATCTGTTAGCAGTGAGTGCACATCAGTAGGTGATGAGTTTAAAGTAAAGAAAATGGACCTTTTTTTTTTTGTTTATTGTAACTTCATCGGGCGGCACGGTGGCTTAGTGGTTTAGCACGTTCTCCTCTCAGCTCTAGGGATTCCCGGTTCGAATCCCCTTCTGGGTGGAGTTTTCATGTTCTCCCCAAATTGCCCCATATAGAGTGTGTCTGTGTGAGTGAGTGTGTTCCCAGCAATAGATTGGCGCCCTGTCCTGGGTCTATCTGCCCAGCGCCCGAGACGTTCTCCCCTGGATGGGCATGGGGAACCCCACCGCGACCCCAATAGAGGATAAGCGGGAGATAATGAACAAATGAATGAAAGGATGTAACTTCATCTTAAATAAAAGGTGTTAAAAAAAGCAACATGGTTCAAACCTAAACCCCAGGAATCTGATAAACAGCACAGAAGTTATGAACATTTGATGTTTTGAACATGTACACTTTAACCTTGATATACTTTCTTGGTTTCTTTTCACCGCAGCATAACTGCGCGTCTCACATCGCTGACATCTAATCAATGACTTATGTTTTGACTCGAGTGTTTTGAAATATTTAAGCCTTCGTGAGCACCAGGTTGTGCGTAAGAGGCTTTCAGTAAAAATGTTGGAAAATAGATAAATGACTGGAGCCATCTGTATTTCCAAAAGTAAATTTAATTTACCAACCCTCGAGCAAAAATGCCTCTTTAAACGTGCTATGGCTGCTTTTTCAATGACATCACACTATTGGGATTAATTGGCAAGTAATTAACAACAGCTACTTTCATCAAGTATAATTTACTCGGCTTTCGCCTTGGACTTATTGATCTCACGCTATTACCTTAGTACTAATTCACCCACAGTTCCACCATGACAGTCTGATGGGCACACAATGTTCCACCACATTAAAATAGTGATTGACCAAGTAAGTAATGTAGTCACAAGTTGAGGGGGGGCGTCGTCATGGTGAGAAAGGACCTGTAGATACATTTCATGCTGGGTACAGTGTTGACTATATAAATATATTTATTATAATTTAAATACAGTGGATGCGGCACGGTGGCTTAGTGGTTGGCACATTCTCCTCTCAGCGCTTGGAATTCCTGGTTCGAATCCCCATCTGGGTGGAGTTTCCATGTTCTCCCCGTGTCCACGTGGGTTTCCTCCGGGTTCTCCATTTTTTTTTCCCACAGTCCAAAAACATGGATCAAGTCAATTGTTCTCCAAAAGTTTTCCAAATTGCCCCATATAGAGTGTGTCTGTGTCTGTGTGAGTGAGTGTGTGCCCAGCGATGGCCCTAATATAGGATAAAGCAGAAGATAATGGATGGATGGAAATACAGTGGAGTGGATTTTGGATGTTCTCCTCATGTTGATTCCTGCATGGGTTTTTCCACACTGTAGGTTGGATGAGAGACTGTGCGGATGCAAATGGCGGTTTCCTCACCTTTCTCCATCTTGGTTCCTCAACTTCCTTTGCAACTTTAATTGAAAATGAACGAATGAGTGAATCTTTTTTTTTTCTTCTCCTTTCAGTGAATTTAAAACCCATGTGGTGGGAAGAAACCTTAGGGTTAGCTTGGGGGATAATCCCAATCTATTTTGGTTTCCTGTTAAGGAATTCATTTTTAAGTTGATTTGTGCATTTGCAAGTGTGTATGTGTGTGAGAAAGTGTGTGTGTGTGTGTGTGTGTGTGCGAATGAGGGCAACGAAGAATATTGGGTTGGCTCTGCTGGGAAACTGGAGTGTCTGGGAAAGCTCTGATAATGAGTTGACATTTCTACTCTGCAAAGCAGCATGGGAGATTTGTTATGGTAATGGATCATTTCATGGTGAGGGCACCTTCAGAAAAACAGTTAAGTGACTCTTTTCTAAAACACCTTATTAAATTAGAGAATGTGTATTGGAACATGTCTGGATGTTTATACATGTTTTTTATAAGGACCAAAGAATAAACCACTTATAACAAGATTCTTGTTAAGCATTGAGGTTTTAAACCACAAGCTACTGTGGTTGGTATTCTGCCATGACAGGGTCACTGTCATTCTAGCTCTGTTGTACAGGTCATTATACACCTGCTCATGTTGTGTGTGTGTGTGTGTGTGAGTGTGTGTGTATTAGGTTAGTATTCCTTTTTAATAATTCAGTAAGTATTTGCTGCTGCTCACACTGAGGAGAGATCGACGGGGAAGGGAACGAGAGACGTAGGTTATACAATTTCCCCATGTAACCTTTCGCATTAGTAAAGAATAGACTGCTGTATAGCGCAATGAAACATGGTGTCGGTAAAGCCTTCACATGAATGATCAAACGTGCGCCGTGTATGGCATTTTGACTAACAGTCTGCAGAGAATGGGATTATCCGAGTCCGTTTGGCGTTCTCTTGTTCCTTGTGGTGCCCAGTTGAATGTAATGGTTTTATTGAAACCATTTGCCATCCGTTGCTGATGGCTTTAACGTCCATCTGGGTTTGGATTCGGACCCACGGACCACATTCCATTCTGCATGCGGCTGTGAGCTATGTATGCCGTTTCAAGCTGCTATGGCCTGGATTTTAAGAAGTTTTCGTGTTTGCGATGACAAATTATGGCTTTGGTGTTCTTTATTTTATATTTATTGTATTATATGTTTTGTTTCTCCCTTTCTGCTTGTGTGATTCTCAGTGAAATAAATATTCATTGCATATCAATCATGCATCACTACACTGTCAACAGAAAGCAAATTGGCCTAGTTGTTAGTCTTTCACCAAACTGGGTTGTGCTGTTAGCTGTGACTAGGAGCTTAATCAAAAGTAAACATAAGCCTTCCGTCGTAATAATCCTCTCATGGATTGACCTGTATTCTCTGAAGCTACGCCTGTTCTTGTTCTTTGGTATTCTGGAGGTGGAAAAGCCCAAGCAAATGCTTCAGCAAATGGGAATTACTTCCTCAGAAAGGTATTACTAGTAAGTACATGATTCGGGATGTGAATACAATTCAGTTTAGGTGTAAACACATCATTTAGAATATAAGGACAAATCTTTAGCAGCAGCTGTCGGTCTCTAGTGGAGACTGTGACAGGGTGAGAACGAATGAGCACAGGACTCACTGGAACAGGCTTTTTTAACAGAATGCATCTGCTGGCTGGTGGAACCGCTGTCACGCTCTCTCCTTCCCCTTTAAAGGCCGCACACATTCATCAGCAGATCCGCCGGCGTGCGTGTTAATTACCTCTAATCAACGTCTATCATCATCAGCTTACCATCAGCGTTGCCGTGCTCCTGTCACACCTACATTTTTTTGGAATTGTCTGCGCTAGATGTGGTTCCAAATTCCTATTACCAAAATAAATCAGACACAGCCTTCTTATCCAAAGCTCACAGGACCGACCATCTTCATTCAGAGCAACACAGCCAGTGGTGATTAGTTATTGATTCCTGCATGCTGCTGGAGGTTATTGCTAAACCCGTCTGCTATGAGTGAGACTCCCCCCCCCCATCACCCCCGCATCATTGATAGAGCTCCGGCGGTGTGACATCATTGAGCTTTTCAGGCTAATGGATGCAATTTTCTCTTCTACGCTGATTAAAGCACAACACTGACATGGTGTAGAAGCCTCAGTGCTCTGTGATCATCCACACCGTAATCCACAGTCACTCCTTGAATACAAAAAATAAGGGATTTGAGATCTACACATTATAAACAGTTTTTTTAATGTAAGTGCTATTTTCCTGTAGTATATCATAGTATTTAACTATGCTAGAGGTACTGCTGTGTGTGATTCACACTTAAACACCACCTCCACATTAAGTGGCAGTGCAGTGATGGAAATGATTCACCACACAAATAATTTCACAATTCAGTTTATCTTTTCTTTTTTTTAATACAAACAATACTCTTACATAACCTGTACACTGGTGTCCTGCTGAAGGAGGAGAAGTCCCCCACTGAGCCTTGGTTTTATCCTTGAAAACCAACATCACTGTTGACAGTTTTCACCGTCGCTTCGTCTTTTTCTTGTGAGGGTTCAGGTTTACAACACTATTAAGCAGCTTAGAGTCAATGTGCTAATGTAAAAACTATATATATATATATATATATATATATATATATATATATATATATATATATATATATATATATATATATATATATTCATTCATTCATTATCTTCCGCTTATCCTCTATTAGGGTCGCGGTGGGGTTCCCCATGCCCATCCAGGGGAGAACGTCTCGGGCGCTGGGCAGACAGACCCAGGACAGGGTGCCAATCCATCGCTGGGCACACACTCACTCACACAGACACACTTTACATGGGGCAATTTGGAGAATTCAATTAACTTGATCCATGTTTTTGGACTGTGGGAGGAGACCGGAGAACCCGGAGGAAACCCACGCAGACACGGGGAGAACATGGAAACTCCACCCAGATGGGGATTCGAACCGGGAATCCCTAGCGCTGAGAGGCGAACGTGCTAAACCACTAAGCCACCGTGCCGCCCATATATATATATATATTCATTCATTCATTATCTTCCGCTTATCCTCTATTAGGGTCGCGGTGGGGTTCCCCATGCCCATCCAGGGGAGAACGTCTCGGGCGCTGGGCA
>JAFMOD010000292.1:1359266-1402892 GCA_019802435.1 Corydoras maculifer | reverse complement strand
AACATGGAAACTCCACCCAGATGGGGATTCGAACCGGGAATCCCTAGCGCTGAGAGGCGAATGTGCTAACCACTAAGCCACCGTGCCGCCCTATATATATATATATATATATATATATATATATATAGCACGTTCTCCTCTCAGCACTAGGGATTCCCGGTTTGAATCCCCATCTGGGTGGAGTTTCCATGTTCTCCCCGTGTCTGCGTGGGTTTCCTCCGGGTTCTCTGGTTTCCTCCCACAGTCCTAAAACATGGATCAAGTCAATTGAATTCTCAAAATTGCCCCATGTAGAGTGTGTCTGCGTGCGTGAGTGTGTGCCCAGCGATAGTTTGGTCTGCCCTGCCTGGGTGTATCTGCCCAGCGCCTGAGACGTTCTCCCCTGGATGGGCATGGGGAACCCCACCGCGACCCTAATAGAGGATAAAGCGGAAGATAATGAATGAATGAATGAATAAATATATATATTGTATTGTATACACAGTTTCCATGTGCACATAGGAAGCTATATCTTGTGTATTGAGTGAGTTTTTAGCCTCAGTGCCACCAGCAGCCGGGACTTGGACAATAAATCTGATTCTATAACAAAGAGTTGCACTTAAAAAAGAGTCAGATGGCTGTATTATTATGTCACATTGCATTATATGGAAACTAAATAAAGCAGTATACTATTTTAGGACATGTGTTTGTAAGGAATTAAACCTGTATTAAAACTACAGAACTGATTAAAGGAAACCCGATCCGGTTCACAGCTCCGATGTAAGGTTAATCATCTGAGAGGTAAAGGTTAGCGACTTTGTCTTAAACTACCTATTAGTGGATTGAACAGTAATTGATCTCTCAGCATACTAATTTCAGGACACTATTCAGTATGCTAATGCCGTTAGCGACAGGTGATTAGTCTAAAACACATTCAGAGAATACCAAAATGAAACGCGTAACTGGAAATGGTTAAAGGGAAAACTCCGGGTGAATAATAAGATATAAATAATGAGCTTTAATTAGGAAGATGTTTAATTCCTCTCATTGTTTTTTGAACTTCGTGTCAAATTATTTAAGGCGTGATGCAGGACGGTAATCAAACGTACCGACAACCTAATTCCGCCCTGTTCCTTAGATGTTTAGTAATATAGAGTGGAGCTTCATGTGCAAGTGTGTATCAGTGTGATTTAATGCTTAATAAGCAAAAGTCGTTACGCCGTTTTTGAGACATTGCACACTTATTTTTTCTATTATTATTACTGTTATTTAATTCACAAGTTTACAGTGCATTACCTCCCTCCTTTTTGGGATTATACATCTGTTACTGGAGGGTAGGACCTTTATATAATGATTGTGTGTTTTTAAGTGATCAGGTTAACAGGGTCAGTTAAAGCCCCCCCCCCCCCCCCAATAGCATCTCATTATAATATCCCTCAGGGTGCTAACTGGCTCACACTGAAGGTTACAGAAGCAAAAAATCTGTAGAGAAGTTACCAATGACACACACCTTTCACACACTTCACCCTACGCACATACACACTGTTCACATGTAAGTTTTTTATGCATTGTGGGGAATTTGCATAGATTTTTATTTGTTAATAGAGGTTACCCTAATAGAGGTAAACACTTGTTTGGTATTAAAAAAAGTATTATGTTTTATTTAAAGTTTTATTTGAATCATTATTAAATTTATAATTTAAATTTCAATAATACTGGATGTGTTTCTATGTCCATGTCCAATCCACCAATGAAAGAAACCTGCTGACTTCAAAGCAATCACCTTACTGTTTGTAGTTATATATAAAAAAAATGATAATAAAAACACAGAGAATGTGAATAACTGGTGTAGAAATGGCATCCGCTCATCCGCTGTGAGGCACTTTGAGTCCTGCTGTGATCTCAAAACTTTGAGGGCAGTCTGGGACTGTTACATTAAGAAAATAGCTGAATTATTTAATAGCACAAGGTTCTTCGCTCATTTGAAGAGATCTGTGGGATCGGCAGAGGGTGTGGGTTTCCATTCCATTTCACCAGACGATGTTTGCTTAATGATTTTTTCCTTTTCGTGAAGTGACTGCTATGACCGAATCTACATTTGACGACACTGAATAAAACCTTAGCTGCAACGCTGCTTCATTGGGCGCATGGCGACGGATGAGGGGATGGAACGAGCCGGAACGAGAATAATGCAGAGAAGAAATCCTAAAGCTAAACTGAAGAATTAAACGATCAAACATAAAGAGCCAACAGCTGTAAAGAAGATAAAACCGAGATGAAGGACAACAACATTCCAAACGAATGCAGAACAGCTGAAGCTTGCGTTTTCTATTTAGGCTGTATGTTTGTTTTTTGCTACATCAGCAGTGTCACTACATATAGGGACAAAACCCCAGGGAAATAACAAAGAGTGAAATGATGTAGCGGAGAGAGAACTGCTTAAGGAGCACTGACAAAATCAGGCTCCTGCATCTCAAGGCTTGGCATAGACACTTTGGGCTGCTGCCAGGTCTAAATTGGGTTCTATATGTTTATAAAGTGCCAATAAAAGCAACGAGAACGGAGGTGCTCAATAAACATCAGTGTAGATTAGCAATGGGTTCTATATGTTTAAGATCTGTAAGGCTGTAGACTGGGCTCTGTGTTGGCTCTTTGATATGGTTGAGGTCAAGGTTCTCTAAAGGCCAGACAAACTGACCAACCCTGTCTTTTCAGACTTTGTTTTGTGGACAGTTTTATTACAGCCATGCTAAAGCAGAAAAGGCCCTTCCGCAAACTGTTCCCAAAAAGTTGAAATCATACAGCTGTCCAAAATATCATAAATATCTTATCTTAAAATATTGTGTTTCTGATGCTCCAGAGTCCTGTGGTCGAGGTGCTTTACACCACTTCATTACACACTTGGCATTGTGATTGGTGATGTCTACATGCAGTTGCCCTGCGATTAAAACCCTACTCTTGCTGATGCACACGTGCACAGACATTTATCTCAGAGATTAGTCCCACCTAATGGGTGAGGACTGCGCTGGTAAAGCTGTGCTGCTTCTATCTAAAGCCAGCAGGGGGAGATTGCCGTTAAAACGAAATTTTACAACCTGTTGCATTAGTGGCTGCATTTCACATTCATCCATTTTGTCGCAAATACTTGTAAAGGCAAAGGAGACGGACTTGTCTTAGTCTTCTTAGTATTAGGAGACTAATGTATCCCAATACTTTAATCTATACTGTATATGTATACTGATATGACATATTTGTTCCTCTGTAAACCAGAATGAGGTGCTGTAGCCAAGAGATCCTCTCATGTGTGTCATCCGCAGGCTATGTGTTTGATGTAGTAAATGCCTTTGCTCTCCCCCGTGTCTCATTGTTCTTGGTGGACATTAAGTATTTAACAGTAGCAACATCCTGCTCTCCTGCTCCCTGAACCTTTTCTTATAGAGCTGACAGAGGTGTAATATATACTATAAGAGGTTTTCATGATGTCATGCCATTTAATGAGGTGGTTCAAACACTGCTGTCACTTGTGAATCAATTGATACGTGTTGGGTTCCTCGGCGTAAAGGCTGTTGGGCTAATAGTTAGCTGTCAAGTTGAAACCCGAGTCCACTAAAAAAAAAAAGGGCCCTTGAGTGCAATCGCTAATGGTTTGTTCTCCAGGGGTGCTGTGTCCTGACCCTGCGCTCGGGTCCCAACCACACAGTTAATACTTTGGATAAATATATTTAATATCCATCGATTCAATTATATTCCGCTTAAGCCTATGGACAAGAATCACAGGGGAGGCGTTCCCCATGCCCATCCAAGGGCACTGAGCAGATACACCCAGGACAGGTCACCAATCTATCATTGGGCACAAACTCATTCACACAAACAGAGCAGCCAATTCACCTTGAATCTGTGTTATTGGACTGTGGAAGGAAATGAGTCCTGTTTCATTAATTCAATAAAACATGACTGATTCTGGATGTAAACAGTAATGAGCATCATGATTGTTATCACTGTGTACATTCTCTCTCTCTCTCTCTCTCTCTCTCTCTCTCTCTCTCTCTCTCACACACACACATACACACACACACACACACACACACACACACACACACACACACACACACACACACTGTATACTTAACCAAGCAGTGTACATATAGTCGCACATAGAGGATGAGGGAACATTACTGCACCTACGTGTGAGTTTCCTTCTGATTCAGTCTCTGTACAGACTCGTAGACTCCGTCAAGGTCGGAGCAGATTACGTAGATTGGATCAGCGTTCTAAATGTTTTTTGCCTGGAATTGATTGTGAAATGCATTCTGAGCTTCTTCAAAGCAGCCAGATCAAATGAATCCATCAGTAAAAGCAGCAGCTTTGTGCTGTGTTCGGATTCCGAGATAAGCCCTTTATCTCATTAAGATGTTTTTAGTTTGGTGGTTGAGTGCTCCGAGCGGGTTTAGCTCAAAGTAGGTTACGTGCTTTCTTTATTCAATTTAATGCCCGATGACTTTACTTCCAATTGTGCCGTGTAGATAGGTAAATATTTCAACCTTGACGACGGACAGCGTCTCGGTTCCCCGCCGTGTTAGGTCTGCGCTGCGCTGTTGTAACCACGGGAGCCATGAAGTGTGTAAAGGTTTAAAGCAAGAATGCAAACCAGTTTAAAAGACTTACATCCCAAACACAACACATAGTTGGCATGTTTATGTTATTTCTTTTGTTCTGTTAAACTCCATGGCAACTAAAATCTTTTTTTTTTGTTTTGTTCTCCAAACTGCAGTTTATTTTTCAATTCGTTATTATTTAAGAATTATCAATTATATTTTATATATTTAAAATTTATTCTGGGCGGCACAGTGGCTTAGTGGTTAGCACGTTCGCCTCTCAGCGCTAGGGATTCCCGGTTCGAATCCCCATCTGGGTGGAGTTTCCATGTTCTCCCCGTGTCTGCGTGGGTTTCCTCCGGGTTCTCCGGTTTCCTCCCACAGTCCAAAAACATGGATCAAGTCAATTGAATTCTCAAAATTGCCCCGTTTAGAGTGTGTCTGTGTGAATGAGTGTGTGCCCAGCGATGGATTGGTGCCCTGTCCTGGGTCTATCTGCCCAGCGCCCGAGATGTTCTCCCCTGGATGGGCATGGGGAACCCCACCGCGACCCTAATAGAGGATAAAGCGGAAGATAATGAATGAATAAATGAATAAAATTTATTCTCTCTTTCTCCCTCTTGTCCATATATATATATATATATATATATATATACAGTATCCAACGTTCACATATATTACACATCCAACGTTCTACTGTGTGTGTATGTATGTATATATATATATATATATACACATGCATGCTCACATCCAACGTTCTAAGCCTGCGTCTCTGAAACAGCCGGCGCGGCGTCTCATAACACCGTCTGCTGGAGAGGGGTCTATACATGCAGAGAGCGAGGAAGTAGCAATCCTCTTAACTTTGGTGCAAGGTGACATTTCCTGATACTGGCGGCTCCCTGCAGCGTGTGTCACTCCTGCTGAAGCTAAGGCCTTGAGTTAGCACTGTTCTATGTCACACTTCTTCCAGGCCAATAAAGCCACAGGAAGGTGACATAGGTTCTCTGTAGGCAAGGAGATAAGTGTGTCTCTGCAGGTTAAAAGACAAATGACTTACACCTCCTCTGATGGTACTTTATTAAGTCATACGCTCCGAATATGTCGTCAGCATTAGGAAAAAGATCCCGACTGAGAAAGGCAGACCTCAGAGCATTAAATGTTGTCAACCTGGAAAAAAAATGGTGAATAATTAAAATTGTCATAGGGATGTGGACGCCGGAGTGTGAATGCCTGGAGAAAATGATTACGTATGGATGAGCCTTAAGTGCGGGATTTTGTCAGACATCAGAGCAAAATGGCCAGCGAGCTAGTTGCTCACCTGGGATGAGTTAAAGACGGCGGGGGTTTTAATCGCGCTTAAAATAAAAAAACACTGACTATTAAAAATGCATAGAGAACAAAAGTGCAGGGTAGAGACGGAATGAGAATCCATTAATCTCAACTCAAATATACAAACTGCACGTACACACCCCGTATTATCCAGCCATGTTGAGTAGATCGGTTTAAATCGGAACCAGCCGTGATTTTTGACATTCAAACGTTAATGTACGTTGATTCTAAAGCATCCAGGATGCACATTAGTCTGCAATGGAGGCGGGACAGGCTAGTTATCAGTGTAGCTACTTAAACTCAAACGTAGCTAATTTCAACGCGGGGTGTGGTGGGCGTATCTGACCTCAACAGCTGTGCCACATAACTAGATCGTGCGATGTAATTGGTTGAAGGCGGGGCTGTGTGGACGACTCAACACAGCCATGCATCGGTGGTGTAGTGGTTCGCATGTTCGCCTGTCAGCGCCGGGGATCCAGGTTCGAATCACAATCTTGGTGGAGTTTGCATGTTCTCCCCGTGTCTGGATGGGTTTTCTCTGGGTTCTCCAGTTTCCTCCTCCACAAACATGGATCCAAGGTGAATTGACTGCTCCAAATTGCCCCATATAGTCTGTGGAGGTGTGACTGAGAACATGCCCAGCTATGGATTGGTATCCACCCAATCTTCTCCCTTCGATGGACATGGGGAACCTCCTTCCATCATTTATATATATTGATACGCTGATCTGAAACCCGTATTTAATGATCGTTTCTGCTTTTTCTTTATAAATCAGAGAGAAAGTTTGAAATAATGAATGATAATTTATACACTGACTTTTTATTGGACGCCGAGCGCAGGGCTTTGTGAGTGATGTGAAAGTGGCAGCTGCTGAGGTCTTTCATTAACCCGTCTGTCACCTTCATCACAATGCGGCGACGGGATGGGTGGGGCTTCCTGTCTCACAAGCTGTGTCATTGTGAGTGATGGATGGGTGCCGAATGATGCGAGGCCAATCAGAGACGCGCTGGCATATGGTGGAATTGCCATACTTGAATGATTTATGAGGTTGCATGGCGTATATTTTGATTTTTATATTGCTCTCGTAAATACACTCCGAGTCTGATTACGGCATCGGTTGCCATTTATTGGGGAGGCAGACGGGAGTTTGTGGAATTCAATGAGCATAATTGTGAGTGTTAATGTTAACGGGCCAACTAGGATATTTTGACCTGAACTCACCCCATTAAGTCGCCGGATTGATTGCCCTGAGTGGGATGTGAACCTGGCGGAGTCGTTGTCGTCCTTGCATTGCATGACGGCTCAATGCCCGACCTTCCCGCTCGTCTCTCATCTCTTTGAAACTCCCGAAACACAGTCTTACTGAGTGCGTTCCTCATACAGTGGGCTGCTTCAGCAAGCAGCATGCACCATACCCTACACACTGCCATGTGGGGTGACCTGACAGTCCCCGGTTTGATTCCCGGTCCCTTGGGCAAGGCTCCTAACCCCAATTGCTTCTTACACAGGGATGCCCAGCGCTCCGTGCAGGTGTGTTCACTTTAAAAGTGTGTGTATGTGTTTTACTGCATGGGTGGGTTATATGTGGAGGATAATTGTAGGCAGAATAGTTCACATCACCTGCACAACCCAACCACCCAACCAGGACCAGAATCCGAGCCACCTGAAACCACGGAAACGCCAACCAGCGCTCTGCAAAGACCATACAACCAATTGCTCTATGCATTGAGCTTCGATTGACTACGTTTTCATTTACATTTAGTCATTTAACAGATGCTTTTATTCAAAACGGCTTACGAATGAGAACATGGTGCCACCAGCAACCACAAGGGGAAGACTGTTGCATGCTCATGGGTTTATTTGGCAACAAAGCCTCTAACCCCGCCTAGTACCCCCTCTGTGTTTTTGTTATCTGTAGATCTGGGTTTGATACTGAGACATTGGAAGGCAATAAGGTCGGTCGTATTCCCTTGTGCTCAGTGAGGGGCAGAAATGTGCCGTGCTGATGTACTGCAGATTATTGACGATGCTTTATATGAGATATGAGTTTCTCCACCAGTTTCTCCAGTAATGGACTGACGGCCCATTAGTTTTTGGAACGACTTGAGCCGGGAGATCTGCATTCTGTTGGTTGAACTGGACGCAGTGAAGCAAAGAGCTGTTTTTCTCCTGTGGTGTGTGTACAGCGCCCTCGTGACATGAATGAAACTACCCTTTGTTTTAGAATTCCCCTGTTAGCCTGTTAACGGCGCTGCCGTTCAGCCTGCTGTTCTTTGTATGTATTTTGACCCCATTACCCCGGTTACTGTTGTCATGGCCCTTGACACTGGTGTAGCATCAGTTCCACAGCCCAATGATTTTCTTATCTGTTTACGGAGAGAGAAACCCACAGGGACAGGTTGTTTAGAGGAAACCGAAGCGAGAACCTCATGCTGTCACTTAAATGGCCTCTTACACACAAACTCCACATCCCTGTTCCTGTGAGTGCCACATGCTATCAAAAAGACCCGAGTCTGAAAGCCTTTCAGTGTTTATCTCCCTCAATGTCGTTTTCATGATCCTTAATAACACTCCTCGCTGCTGACTCACTTATCCGTCATCAGCTCATCCTCCCCTGAAGTCGTTGTATGACACAAACACATAATCAGTCATTAATTGCCTCCAAGCTAAATTAAACCTGCCCTGGTTCGAATGAACAAACACCTTCTATATTTTATTTATATTTGTAGTGGTATATTATATATATTGGGCAGCACGGTGGCTTAGTGTTTAGCACGTTTGCCTCTCAGCATTAGGGATTCCCGGTTCCATTCCCCATTTGGGTGGAGTTTCCATGTTCTCCCCGTGTCCGCGTGGGTTTCCTCCGGGTTCTCATGGATCAATTGAGTTCAAGTCAATTGTTCAAGTCAATTGAGTTCAAGTCAATTGATTGTGTATGCGTGCATGTCTGAGTGAGTGTGTGCCCAGCGACAGATTGGCACCCTGTCCTGGGTGTATCTGCCCAGCGCCCCCCCCCCCAACCCTAATATAGGATAAAAGTGGAAGATAATAAATGAATGAATATTTATAGTTGTATACTATATTATATTTCACATTTTACATAGAAATATGTCTTAATTCTCATTTCTTCTTCAAAATTTAAGTTTGAATGAAAAAATTAAATAAAATTTAAAAAATTTAAATAACAGGGTAATCGGGGTCCGTGACCCATCATTTCGTTCCTATCTCATGTAACACATGATGTGATATTAATGATAACAAAATTTTCTTAAATCTTGAATCTTGAATCTCCTGGTGCAAATGCATCAAGGTAAAAAAAAAACAAACATAGAAACCGGACTTCAGAACAAAAGTGACCTTTTTGTGAGTTCGGTCTGATTAGGAACCTGTTCTGAAAAGTGTTAGTCCTTATTTCATTTAGCTTCACAATGAATGTGAATCACGTTCACCTGACGTGTGGTGATTTAAATCGCTTCAATTCAAAACAGGCTAATCAGTGCAGCCGGCTAAATCGTAAGCTGCGCGACAAAATAAAAACAAGATCAAATGTACAAGGAACAAAACAACACCACTCTTATTTTCACTCTTATTTTTAGACCTGCCATCGTCTTTGCCGAATTGGGATTCAGTCAGCGTCCCATTGGCTCATCCTGCTTCAGTTTGCAAAGTGTTTTTGCTATAGGGCATGTTGGAAATGAAACTCCCGACCAAAATCATTTTCAGACCTGAAATTTTATATTTATATTGCTTTGCGCAAAGGGGGACCTCATTACTTTCCATTTTTGGGAGTGCATACCTCATCTCATTATTTTCCGCTTAATCCTCTACTGGGGTCGCGCGGGGTTTTCTCATGCCCACCGAGGTAAGAACATGCGCCCAGGACAGGGTGCCAATCTATCACCGGGCACAGACTATAGATAAGGTCACAATTTAAATAAGGTCAATTTAGAGCAGCCAATTTACCTCGAATCCATGTTTTTGGTCTGTGGGAGGAACCTGGAGGAAACCCATGGGGACACGGGGAGAACATGCCAACTCCATCCAGATTTTGTTTGCCCTACTCAGACTTTCTGAAGTAAAATGATTAAAGATAAATTTTTTAGTAAAAGGTGCAGGTGAGCTCAGATTTGTATTAATAAGCTACATGTTCATAGCTTTATATAAACCCTCCACTCAGATCGAATCGCAAAAAGAGCAGGTCTGTTTTCTTTTGAAGTCAGCGTTACAGTTTTCATCTGAGCTAAACAACTGAAAAACTGAGGAGGTTTTAATGAGCAACGAGCAATTAACCTTTTCACCTGGTAAACGTGGACGAGCTAATGGAGTGCAGCACCCAAACACAGGAGCTGTTTTATAATGAAGCTTAAAATATAAACCTAGCCTCCGTACACCTGATCACATCCAGTATTTTATTTTATTTTTCAAAAAGGCATTAGTTTAGGGTCATGCAACTCCAACTTTTTGTTCATCAATGCATAGTTTTAAAGAGAACGCAAACGCAAAATGAATTTGGATGCTCTTCAGTTACAGTGATTCTGATCCATGGTGTTTATAGTGCTTCTGAGGTTGCTCACCATGTCATTCCTCAACCATCCATCCATTATCTTCCGCTTTATCCTATATTAGGGTCGCGGGGGGGTTTCCCATGCCCATCCAGGGGAGAACGTCTCGGGCGCTGGGCAGATAGACCCAGGACAGGGTGCCAATCTATCGCTGGGCACACACTCACTCACACAGACACACTCTATATGGGGCAATTTGGAGAACTCAATTGACTTGATCCATGTTTTTGGACTGTGGGAGGAAACCGGAGAACCCGGAGGAAACCCACGCGGACACGGGGAGAACATGGAAACTCCACCCAGACGGGGATTCGAACCGGGAATCAATAGCACTGAGAGGAGAACATGCTAACCACTAAGCTACCGTGCAGCCCGTTCCTCAACCATAGTTTATAAATAATACAATCGGGGGTGGGGGGTGGGGGGTAATTAGTATCTGTAATGTACCCATCAGCATGTCTTTAGGATCTGGATGGAAATGAACAAAATAAGGACCTGGGGGAAACCCACTCCACACGAAAACGACTTTGTTTGCACCAACCGGGGATCCTCCTCCTCCCCCCTGCTGCTGCTGTGTGCAGCTAAACGCTGCGCCACGGCGCCCCCCTGCTGTGATCACGTCAGATTATTTATTTAACACCTTTATTTATTTCAATATGTACAAAATTGTAGGCGGCACGATGGCTTAGTGGTTAGCATGTTCTCCTCTCAGCGCTAGGGATTCCCGGTTCGAATCCCCATCTGGGTGGAGTTTCCATGTTCTCCCCGTGTCTGCGTGGGTTTCCTCCGGGTTCTCATGAATGAATGTACAAAATTGTCCATGAGCGTGGTTGCTGTAGACTGTACATGTCCTTAATCTGGAGGTCAGAGCACTGAATTTTAGATACAGCACCTCTGTTACACCCCCCTCCCTAATGTAAGCGAACTAACCCTAACCTTTGAGCTACTGTTCCTGCATACAGAACTGGTATCGATTTAAAAAGGAAGATCAAATCAGCTGTATACTGTAATTCTCTTTCAGATGCTTCGTAAGAATTAATTTCATTCATTCATTCATTCATTATCTTCCGCTTTATCCTATATTAGGGTCACGGTGGGGTTCCCGATGCCCATCCAGGGGAAAACGTTTCGGGCGCTGGGCAGATACACCCAGGACAGGGCGCCAATCCATCACTGGGCACACACTCACTCACACAGACGCATACACACTCTATATGGGGCAATTTGGAAAACTCAATTGACTTGATCCATGTTTTTGGACTGTGAGAGGAAACCGGAGAACCCGGAGGAAACCCACGCAGACACGGGGAGAAGATGGAAACTCCACCCAGATGGGGATTCGAACCGGGAATCCCTAGCGCCCCCCCCCCCCCCCCCCCCCCCCCCCCCCCCCCCCCCCCCCCCCCCCCCCCCCCCCCCCCCCCCCCCCCCCCCCCCCCCCCCCCCCCCCCCCCCCCCCCGAGGCACGCAGCAATGTGGGGAGAGACAAGTGCAGAGCCACCAGGTGACAGAATGTGGACTCCCCGCAGCGCGTCCAAATGTTCCGGCTCAAATTGAATTGGAGGCAGGTGCGTTTCACTACTGTAACCGCTTGCCACTCTTACCCACTGTTTTCCCAAGCATGCTGTGTCTTAATCATTGTAACTCGCTCTTCCTCTTAAAAAATCCGCCAGCTGGAGTGTTGGTGTTGCATTTCATTTTTTTTTATAGTCTGAGACAGAGTGCAGGCTCCATGCCCACACAAAGGAGAACGAGGGGTGGATGGGACGGCTAAACGGCAGCAATGTTTCCCATCATATTGCATAATGATGCCGGCGGTACAGCAGGCTGCCATTTGATATGCAGCTATAGACTGGAAGATTTGTTACTGACTGTTTTCATTTCGTTTCCATTTTTATTGGAAACACAAATCACGAATGTTTACTGCGTGAAAAAATGTAAATGTTTCATTTGGTACCATAATGTACATTTATTCACAAATAACAATATGCAGGTTGTAAAGGGGACAGCGTGGTGGTGTAGTAGTTAGCACGTCTGCCCCTCAGGGCTCTCAGCTCTCAGAGGCTCCAGGTTCGAATCTCAATCTGAGTGGGGTGAAGTATGCCTTGTGATGGATGCTGGGTGTGCCTGTGCTCTCGAAGTTCTCGAAACGTTGAGGGGTGTAACATAGCAGTGCTGGTTCCAAGCCGAGGGAAATCGAACGGTTGCATCAGAAAGGGCATTCCAAGTGGGCGGGGTAGCTCTGTGGTTGGGGTGACTGAAGTTTGTGGGTTCAAATCCCAAGTCCACCAAAGCTGTCAATGTGCAAGGCCCTTGTGCAAGGCCCTTAACCCTTATTGCTCCAGGTGTGATCTACTGTATAGTTAACCCTGTGTTCTGACCCCAATCACCAAGTTGGGGTACTTTGTTTTTCACTTTGAATACAAATCAATGCAATGCAAAATTCATTCATTCATTCATTTTCTTCCGCTCTATCCTCTATTAGGGTCGCGGTGGGGTTCCCAATGCCCATCCAGGGGAGAACGTTTCGGGCGCTGGGCAGATACACCCAGGACAGGGCGCCAATCTATCGCTGGACACACACTCACTCACACAGACACGCATACACACTCCATACGGGGCAATTTGGAGAACTCAATTGACTTGTTCTTGGACTGTGGGAGGAAACCGGAGAACCCGGAGGAAACCCACGCAGACACAGGGAGAACATGTAAGCTCCACCCAGATGGAGATTCGAACCGGGAATCCCTAGTGCTAAGAGGAGAACGTGCTAAACCACTAAGCCACCGTGCCGCCGCAATGCAAAATGACCTTCTGTAATATAAAAGTGGGCCAAGTGGGATATGTGGATCTTCTCCGCTTTGTCGCCCCCTCACGGTAACAAGCCGATATAACAACAGAACTGAACTCTAAACCTCGTTCAAGGTAGAAAGATGCAGCTCTTTCTTCATATCTGCCCACATAAAGATGTAAGTGATGTGAAAACTCGGTGAGTGTCTGTAGACCTATAGCTGATCATCGGCTCATGTGTCGCGGCACGGTGGAAAACCCACTCAGGTGAAGGTTAATTAAAGTCACAGAGGAGATATCAATAGGACCCGACCCTCTCGCCTTTATTTATTTATTATCCTCCTTATTTTCTGGTGCACACATTTTCCCTGAAGATTTATGTAGGGACAGGAAACCCGCTCGGCTCAGAGGACACACACTCTCTCTGTAAACAACCACTGTAATTGTGTGTGTATGCGATATTGATTGGGTAGGTCAGCGAAAGATCGATACTCCAGAGCTGAATCGACCTGCAGAATAAGGTCAGGATAATGAATTGATGATCATCAGTGTATTAAGCATATGTTACTTAAACTGGTATTAAAGCCGAGGTGGCAAAGCAGCGTGTGAACGATGTTGGGCTGATCTGCTTTAGTGGATATTTAGTCTGTGGTACTTACATTAGCAGCTGCATTTTAATAAAAACAATATGGTTTGAATATGAAGAAATTCAGTTCACGCTATAGAAACTCAGTGACCTAACTTACATTGTCAGCCGTGACTGCTTAATGGTGCCGGGTTTAAAGCGTCAGCCTCCCTATATCACATTGCGGCTCTTGCTTCGGTGGTATTTGTACTTTTCTTTGCTCCACGGGGCTGACACATTTTCACTTCACACGTCTTAGCTTAACTTGAAGTGTGTGCTTACTGTACAGTGGAAGTCTGTCTTGGAGGCCCTTAAGTGTTTCCTCAGATCCCCTGGGAAATATCCTTAAAAATGAAAGTGAAGGTACAGTGTCTGTGATCATTTCTCAGTTGTTCTGCTCCTGAGGAATCTTGTTTTTGCCGCACATATCGCAGCTTCTGCCTCGCATTAAGAACCTATTCCTTTATTCTGCAGATTAAAAACAGTGTCAAAATAACAGCATCCAAATCTCATCGGCTCCCACAGCCACATCCGAACGTCCCGGGATGGAGAAGCCTGCGCGTCGTAGGGTGCGGTTCGTTTGGAATGGGAGATGCGGGTTGCAATCGGGTGGAGATAAAGGTTATGGGGGAAACAACCTTTACATAAGTAATTCATCATTCTCATTTAAATGTGCTTGTAAGGATGCATCACGGCGAGAAAGTGTCTGGTGAATTTGATTAATTATGCGGCGTAACCCTGTGACAGTGTGCCTGAACTACGAAATGCTAAAGTGTGTGAGAACAGAAGGTTGATGTTATGCATGAAAGCTGGGTAACCAACGAAAACAGCTTCATCCTGAGACTGAGGCGTAATTGCATAATTTTTGAAGGCAGTGCATTCGAACGGCGCGTGTGCTTTTTCTCCCTCATGCTACATGGAACAGACATGCTGATTAAGTCGGCGCATATGGTTGGACTGGAGTGAAAACAAACATTAGTTTTCTAAAATACCTTTAATGTGGTGTTTATTTCCCTGTTTCGCCGCTTATTTCACTGAAGTTCAGGTCAGTTTTGCAGCTTGACCTTGAATTGTTCAATGTTCATGTTATTTGTCTACCACCTGATTTTGTCCACTACTTTGAAACTATTCAGTGATGCATGTGATGATTCTGTGGATATTGATTATATAGAATTCATTATCCTATCAGGGTCGCGGGGGGTTCCCCATGCCCATCCAGGGGAGAACATTTCCAGCGCTGGGCAGATAGACCAAGGACAGGACGCCAATCTATCTCTGGGCACACACTCACACACACACACACACAGTCACGGACACATACACACTTTACATGGGTCAATTTGGAGAACTCGATTGACTTGATCCATGTTTTTGGACTGTGGGAGGAAACCGGAGAACCCGGAGGAAACCCACATGGACACGGGGGGAACATGGAAACTCCACCCAGATGGGAATTCGAACCGGGAATCCCTAGCGCTGAGAGGCGAATGTGCTAAACCACTAAGCCACCGTGCCACCCTATTATATCGAATTGTATTCATTTTTTGATTCGGTATGTCTAGTAAAACGAAATGTCATTCAGAAGAAGAGAAATCATTAAATCATGGACTGTAAAATGTCCACCTCAGTCCGGCTTTGTAATGACATTTCCAATTGGTGTAAGTTTAAATTGGCGTATAATTGATCACTTGTTGGTATTTTTTTTTTGGAAAAAGTTTTATTGACCTAACTAAGAGAAACAAATCTTTCACATCACGTAATTAAAGTTTCCCCTGTTTAGGGTAGCACTAAACACTCTCCACCAATCACTGGTGTTGCTGCTCGAACCACGTAGCGGTGGTGAGACAGCTCGAGCCGATTCTTGGTGTTTGTACATGAGCATAAACCCCCGAAGGGTCCTAAAAAGTAAGCGGTCAGACGTCGTGGTAATGGCCTGCTTCATGGTGGTCTTGTGGTGGTATGTTGTATCATAGAACATGTTCGTATTTAACAGTTCAAAATAAGATGTGAAGATTGTAAAGCCTGTAATCTTTAATAACCAGGCTGGCTGTTGAGTTTCAGGTTGTTGAGGTGATGGTTATTTGTGGCCTCGTCAGAAACACCGGGGAAGCTTAAGCTGGAGCTGTAATTAACATTCAGTATAAGCAGCAGCGCCTCATGAGCAAGGTTAAAAGTCCGTAGCATACATATTCCATATGCATATACTGCTTTCGGCAATTCGTTTCATTATAGAACAAGGAGTTAGAAAATGTGTGCATAGTCCCGTATTAGAAACAACACCCTCTCTCTCTCTCTCTCTCTTTTTTTTTTTGCCAAGTTATACTTAAGGCTGATTTGGCTGGGTAGGATTAGCCACTCCTCAGGCTAATCTTATTAGAATTCTTTGCATGACATTAAGTCCTACATTCACAAGACCAAACTAATCTCTCTGCATAACTGCCAGCCATATTACTGAAGGATTGAAATAGACGGTTATAACTTGAAGGGTAAACAGAAAAGTAAAAGACATTGGAGGAGGCAGTTTCCCTGCATCATGATTAAAGGCCTCGCCGGAAGAAATGAAGGAGCTAAAAAGAGGATCGACGGCGGCGGCGGCGGCGGGGAAAACAAACCGAGAGGGATGAGACAACGAGATCAAATGTTATGGAAGAAAGCAAGCGGGATTTCAGTTTGTGTTGCATCAGGAGACGGGAGGTCAGGGGTCGGTGTGGGTCTTCATCAGGTCATTTGGGTTTATGGGTTGGAGGAACTGCTTGGTGGGTGCCCTGAGCAAGACCCTTAACCCACTATTGCTCCGGGGTGGGGGGGGGGGGTTCTACCTTAAGACATGCTGATGGATAAATTGGAGGCACTTTATTGCCGTCATCATTGGGTTGAATTGTCGTTCCCAATCAGAATGGAATCAGCAGTAAACCATATGTTTGTTAGTGAAAGCTCAGACATTGGAGTTCTCATGTTTAAATCCCATGTTGTAATGAGGGACAGTGTAACAGGATGTAGTTTTACTGTAGAAAAGGTTCTTAACCTGCGTCCTTCAGTCATATCTGTGTTCATTTGCAATCATTTTCAGGGAAATCAGTCAGTCTGACCCGATGTGTTCCAGAATGCTGAGTGGACAAAGATTAGGATGAAAGTGCAGCGGAGTGATTGAAGTGAGAGATGGAGTCGAGAGTGAGACAGAGAGAGCAAGAAAGGGTAGAGGAGGACAGCTGTCAGTCATTTTGATAGAGGCTGTCTATCTGTCATAGTCGACTCTGATATAAGAATGAACTGACACTGGCATTGTTCCACCGACGGAATCGCTTATGGAGACACAATCGGGCCAGTGCAGAAAAAGGTCCTTTGAAAGTTTTCCATCAAAATGACCAAATGTGAACCAGTGGGATGACTTTGTGCCTAAAAATATGGTCATACCCCTTTGAAAATTTATTTTCTTGATCTTTTGGCTTAATCCTGTTAGAGGGCGCCAGAGTTTTACTCCAGATACCCTTTCTGATACAACCTCCTATTAAGTAATAACCACGAATCAGTATCTCTAATTTACAGATTAGTATGTCTTTAAATGTCAGAGACCCCGAAGAAAACCCGCGCAGACACAGGGAGGACATGACTCCACACAAAAAGGACTATATATATACAGCCCACTACATTGTGCTGCCAGCATCATGCTTTATAGTAGTTTTTTTTGTTAGTGCTCTGGATTCGTTTTGACAAAAATGATTTCAATGTGCTTTCAAAGTCATTATTTCTCTGAATTTAATGCACAGCTTGTAAGAGCAGCAGGTAAAATCACGGCGGTTTCATTGACATTTATAAAAACGATCTTAACCCTGTAGGGTGTTTAAAGCCTTTGTGATCTTTTTTATTATTCTTTTTAAAGCATCTTTACTTTTTTTTTATTCTTTTTTAATGTGCCTTTTTACAGCTTCCATCACGGAGCCCTTTTAAAAGCAGTTTTATCTCTTTGTGCGGCTGCATCAGTACTCCAGTAAAAATCCCAATGCAATCTCATACTGAAGTCATCAAACCCACTACATTTGTAATGTACTAGACAATAAGACTGCTGCTTTCTCTGGAACAGTAATAGTCACACGATCTAATGCCATGTTTAAATGATCGGTTTTAATAAACCAGTGCTTTTATTAGTACCATATTATAGCTCTCAGATCTCAGCGTTGGATTGGTGCTCTATCCTGGGTGTATATTCCCAGTGCCAGAAATGTCCTCCCCTGGATGGAAATAATATACAAAACCCATGTGGACACGGGGAGATCATGGAAACTCCACCCAGATCGGGATTCAAACCTGGATCCCCAGCGTGGAGAGAAGAACATGCTAAACACTAAGCCCCCATGCCGCCCACCTGCCGTTATGGTTACAGTAAATACTGATCACTGTAATGAACATGGTGGACCTCAATAAGATCAAATGATTATAAAGGTAGAGCATCAAAATGTCATCAGTGCACATTACACCAACCGTCTCAGTTTCTTCTCTGTAATGAAAATATTTATGAACACTTACGAACAGAAGTCTGGAAACCAAGATTGATTTTTCTGTTTCAATTTGCTCTGCTCAACAAAGATTATGGGAATTCTCACTGAGTGTCTGGTCCACAAAAGGAGAGAGAGCGAGGGGTAAAGCAAATCACAACACATTGTCTGTATTAAATAAATACCTCCCCCCACACACTCTCCTCCTCCCCATACTTGAGATTTGTTCTCCTGAATTCTGATATCATCACAATTCCGTTTGTAACGAAGTACAAAGTGTGCTTTTCAGTGGGTGTTAAACTGTCTTCAGATCAGGGCTGCGTTGATGGAACTGTTTCAAGTGTCCATTAAAATAGACTGGTTTGTCTTTCTTGCTCTCTCTCTCTCTCTCTCTCTCTCTCTCTTTCTTTCTTCGGGGAAGGAGGTCTGTTCTGATTTAGTATGACTGCCCCAATCTACAAGTTATGGTTGATGTGAAAGAACATGACTGGCCCTCACAGAGCCCTGACCTCAACCCCATCGAAACACAGTTGGGATAAATTCAAACTGAGATTGCAGGCAGCTCCTCTCATCCAGCATCACTGTCTGACCCAAATGCTCCAAAAAACAAGTGGAAGTCAGATTTTCTTTTGGGCCTTTGTCCTTTCCTTATACTTTTGTATTTTGGAATTGAACTCTAAGAAGGTCCTTCCTGAAACAATGCTGTTCAGCTCTGTGAGCACACTGATATTCTCCAAATTGCCCCATATGGAGTGTGTTTGTGTGAGTGAGTGTGTGCCCAGTGATAGATTTGCACCCTGTCCTGGATTTATCTGCCCAGCGCCTGAAACGTTCTACCCTGGATGGGCATGGGGAACCCCACCGCAACCCTAGTAGAGGATAAAGCTGAAGATAATGGATGGATGGATGGATCTAATTAATAATAAGACATTTGTATTATTTATGAGTTCACATCATTCAAAACATCCTGCGCTCATTTACATCCTGGCTCTTGATACTCGCCTTCCTCCGTAAATGAGTGTGGACTTGGAGAGGTGTGAAAGAGATCACTTTGGCATTTAGGACAGGGGCTCTTACGGCATGAATCAGCTGCACTAGTAAACACAGCCCACTCGCATCCTAAATTTAGGTTTATGAACCCAGCGTCTAAACCGCTGCGCTAACCAGCATAACAAACAGTCTGTCACCGTCGTGTGCATGGCATCCCTTCCGGCAAAATATAATTTAATTTCCCCCTATATGCTCTTCCACATGGTTTTAATTTGTACCCTCAGTAAAGGGATTAAATGTGTGGCGTGCTGTACAAATCCCTTTAAGGTAAATATTTTAATATCTCCACCCGCCGTTCGTCACTAATTTGAAATAAAACTAAACTAAAACTCACATAAACTAAGTTCCAACTGCATTACATGATCTGTATCTTATTTTTGCTTCTGTTTACGTTGTTTTTTTTTTAGGTCTTATTTTCTTAGTTTATTTTAACAATACGAATCGATATCCTGTGAAGGATGAGCGCGCTGCTTGTTTTTAAAATTGATTAATTGGTTTTAAATCATGGATTGGCTGTGGGGTTTTTCTCAGGTCAGAACTGTGTTTACATTTTATTGATGGTAGGGACTCTTGCTCTGTTTTCGCTCTGTTTTCGCTCTGTTCTCTCTCTGTTTTCTCTCTGTTCTCTCTCTGTTTTCTCTCTGTTCTCTCTCTGTTCTCTCTCGAGACCCTTCTGATAGCAGAGTAAAAACTGAACTGAAGAGGCTGAAATTGTTCCTAAGTACATTTACCTCCCATTGATGCTGCTGGCTGAAGATTTCAGACTCGCTTCTTTAGAAAAATCTTATATTTAAACTGACTATAGACTTCATTCATTATCTCCCGCTTATCCTCTATTAGGGTTGCGGTGGGGTTCCCCATGCCCATCCAGGGGAGAACATCTCGGGCGCTGGGCAGATACACCCAGGACAGGGCGCCAATCTATCGCTGGGCACACTCTCACTCACACAGACACACTCTAAACGGGGCAATTTTTTGAGAATTCAATTAACTTGATCCATGTTTTTGGACTGTGGGAGGAAACCGGAGAACCCGGAGGAAACCCACGCAGACACGGGGAGAACATGGAAACTCCACCCAGATGGGGATTCGAACCGGGAATCCCTAGCGCTGAGAGGCGAACGTGCTAACCACTAAGCCACCGTGCCGCCGACTATAGACTTTAAAGTAAATAAATTCATAAATTAAAACACACAACACCATATGAACAAAAAGTCCCTCCTTTATTTTCCACTTAATCCTGTGTTAGGGTTGCGAGGAAGTTCCCTGTGCCCATCAAGTGGAGAACATTTTGGACGCTGGGCGCCAGTCTATCTGGGTACACCCTTACTCACACAGACACACAGTATATAGGGGCAATTTAGAGCATTCAACTCACCTTGAATCCATGTTTTTAGGATGTGGGAGGAAACCGGAGAACCTGTAAGAAACCCACGCAGACACAGGGAGGACATGAAACCCACTACCTAACATGAATGCTAACCACTATCCCACCATGCTGCCCTCAACTGAACCTTAAAGACATAAATAAAAGATAATCATCAGTAAAATCTGAGCAGATGGGTCAAAATGGAAAGCATGTCATCCTCAGCTGGGTTCCTGGACCAGGAACCATCTTCACCCAGTTCCCCTTTTTTCTGACTGCTCCTGCTTTGGGTCCGGCTGCCCGGGGGTTGTGTCCTCCTCAGTGTTTTAAGCCTCTTTTTACTTTGTCTTCTGTTTCCCGTTGTCTCTTTTTAACTGTCCGGGCCCCTTGAATGAAAACTGGACTCGTTTTCCCTTTCGCTAGGTCTCCATTATAATCTTTTCGATGCTAATGAGAGAACCCTATTCAAAATTAATGGCCTCGTATAATATCTGGGACTATTAAAAAAGAGCTGGGAATGATGGGAGTTTTAATGGGCTCAATAATATGTCTACAGCCAATTATAGCTGCAACTGGCGGGATACAGTTTCAGGTAGGATATTACAGACGGGGGAAGCGGGGGGAATAGATTCTCTCCTTAAAATGTTATTTCATGAGGAAATGAGAAAGCGCTAAAAAGGAAATTAAAACATCTTTAGAAATGACCCCCGCCCGACCCCACAAACACACAACTGGATCACTACACAAACATGGAAAGGTACGGTCCGAGGGGCACAGTCATAAACGCACAATTAAAAACATGACGTATGTTTTCATAATGTGCGTCACGGTGGTCTCGTGGGTCACGTTGTCCTCTCAGGGCTGGGGATCCAGGTTCGAATCTTGGGTGGATTTTCTATGTTCCACCCCTTGTCCGTGTGGGTTTCCTCCAAGTTCTCCGGTTTCCTTCCACAATCTAAAAACATGGATTTAGATTGAATTTAAATTGCCCCTATATAGTGTGTGAGTGAGTCTGAAACATGGATGGAAGATTTTAACATGTAGTGGAAATTATGTCGCCATGAATTGCAAAGGTTCTAGATGCCCAAGGACGGTCCCTCGTACCACGGGGTCTTTAATTATGTAGCCATTCGGTGAGGTTTGGTCCCAGTTTAGTTCACAAATTTGTCAGAAATTCAAGTTCCCGTCTAGAATGTAGGAAAATCGGGCTTTGAGTCGACTGGATATCAAGACCCCTCACCTATTTCTAATACGAAAAGATAAAATTACGGTCAGGGATCATGTGACATTTTGACATTTGCATTAAATTTGTGTTTGGAGGAATATAAACCAGCCACATGGCCTTACTTTCCAATTCCAATCCATTTTTCATTAGACCACGTTACCCTGCCAGCCTGCTGCACTCATTAAGATTGACAGCAGCCCAGAGGTTCGGGCTGTTCAAATTTTCATATGGGAGACGCGGGGGTTTTGTATGTGCTTTGGGTACCCGCATTGTGGTCGGTGGAAACTCTCTGTTTGTACCAAACTCGGCCAAAACTGCCTGGACGAGCAAATTCAGTTTTCATTCCTTCAGGTAACTTCTTCTTCTAAGCAGCCAGACTCTCACACACCTTCATCCAAACACTGCAAATTGATTAACAAGCTAAAAGCAAAGTGGAAATGCCCAACCACAAGCAGTGCGCCTCTCCCTCTTAGAGAAGATACACATTCCTCTTTATATTCCCTTTAACGGATTTGCTTTTGACTCGCACATAGAGTGACGGAGAGAAAGCTTTAAAGACTGCCATTCGGCTATGCTGCTTAGAGACAGAACAATTTTTATCTGGTTGTTTGCATGTGTGCGCGTGTTAAAACTGTGTAGGGGTGAAAGATGCACCAGCGAGAGAGCAAAACAAACTGTTTCATTTAATGCCAGTCTGAAAATTGGCATGCAAATTGACTGGGAGGCATTTTTTTTTTTTATTTAGTTAAAACACACTAACAAACTCTCTGGTTCTCTGGCGAGGGCAGTGAAGATGCTGCACAGAGGCGCTGGATGAACTCGGAATGGGTTATTATCACCGTCTTTAAAACGGCCCCCACTTTGCGGCGGCACAACGGCAGATCGGCGAACGTTCGATGAACTCCGATAAAACAAACACATCCTGAATATTTTGTCTCGGAAGATGGAAAATGAAGACCAGGGTTTTTCTGCGGTTTCCTCCCACAGTCCAAAAACATGGATCAAGTCTATTGAATTCTCCAAATTGCCCCATATAGAGAGTGTCTGTGTAAGTGAGTGTGTGCCCAGCGATGGATTGGCGTCCTGTCCTGGGTGTATCTGCCCAGCGCCCGAAACGTTCTCCCCTGGATGGACATGGCAAGATCTCATCTCATCTCATTATCTGCCACTTAGTCTTATACATTTGGGTGTGTGTGTTTGGGGGGGGGGGGGGGGCTGTGTCATCATGTCCATCCAGGGGAGAAAGTTTCATGCACTGGGCAGAAACACTCCAGTCTATCCCTGGGCAAACACTCACTCACACAGACCCTCACACAATATAGGGACAATTTAGCCAATTCACCTTAAACCCATATTGCGAATGTAAACAGTTGACCACTCCTTACATTAAGGTGGCAGGTACGGATTGATATTGATATTAAGATCTGCGTTGAGTGCTGATTAAAGGCCAGTTCCACCTGCATGTCCTGCGTTAATGTTCTGATGTAACACTTAACGTTTTACTGTGCTGAACTTTCCCTTTAATGGAAACTCCAATTCTCCAGATAGATCAGTTCGTGTTTGTAGTTTCAGAGGAGGTTAGAGGTTTACTTTAAAAAAAAACAATTACAAAGCCCTTTAAACTATCCGTTTTGTAAGCCATGAAGCGAGTGCTGGTGAAATCCAGGGTGAGCCCGTCTGTGGGGGTTAAGAGTAGAACTTAAGCGTTACAGATGGCGCCTTGTAGCGTTTGGCCAAACTACTGAAATCCTCACATGCACCAACACTGGCACTGAGGATTGCTGGAAAGCAGGCGTGTAAATAATAGATAGCTAAACATCAGCCTCCATTAGCTGAAGAGTGTTAGATGTCGCATGCTCGTGCAGACACACACACACACACACACACACACACACACAGAGGCAGATAGGTTTCCAGATGAAGATAAATGAAGTATGATACTATGATACCTGTTTGGATATAAAAGTGTCCACAACGATCTTCTCAGCCAGCATTTTGACAAACTTCGATGTGTGTCATGGGGTGTCACAGCGTGCTGGTGAGGTGAGTGTGCGCCGACCCAAAAGAAAAGAAGCAGAAAACCATGAGTGACGGGTAATAGTTTTGAAAGTTTATTAGAATAAACCAATAAATTAATATAATAATATTTAGTCCGGCGGCACGGTGGCTTAGTGGTTAGCACATTCGCCTCTCAGCACTAGGGATTCCCGGTTCGAATCCCCATCTGGGTGGAGTTTCCATGTTCTCCCCGTGTCTGCGTGGGTTTCCTCCGAGTTCTCCGCTTTCCTCCCACAGACCAAAAACATGGATTCAAGGTGAATTGGCCGCTCTAAATTGTTTCTTTCCATATTGCCCCCATCAAGTGTATGTGAGCGAGGGTGTGTTCCCTGTCCTGGGTGAATCTGCCCAGCGACTGAATTGACACCAGTGGAGGATGAAGTGAAAGGTAATGAGATGTGATGAATATTTAAGCTCAGGTTGACGTGTCGCGCTGGCGGTCATCATTATGACACCGGCTCCAGCTTACGTAACAGAACATATGAGTCTCCGCAGCTGAAGACATCACCGTCCTGAATTTTATGTTCCAGACTGTGACACTCGACGGAATTTATATTCGCCTCCAAATCATCTGGAGTGGCTCTCCTTTCGAATGCTCCTCCGGTTCCTCCTCCATCAACTTCCCCTCTCGGTTTCTCTCATCTGTCTCTCTCCTTTTTCTTTTATCCATCACACATAATCTTTATGCACTAGAGATTATGGGCTGTCAGCTCTTTGTGTGAGGTTTACACTGCGGGGTGTAAGGTTATATTAGGCAACGGCAGTCGGCGAGCCCTCTGTCAGCGCGAACGATAAAGAAACACATCTAAAAATATCCGAACATCAGAAAACCGGCAGAGTGTCGCGGCAGAAATCGCAAGCGTTTTTTTTTTGGAAACAGGATTCAAAGGAAGTTCTAACGAAATGCATCAAAGTCTATTTTTAGGCGGTGTTTGATTAATCGCTCTCATGCACCGTGTCACAACACCAGGGGCCTGCTAGGGAAAGGCCTCAGGTAGACGCCGGCGAGCGGCACTGTTTAATGAAACACGTTTTAGGATCTGGAGCACAGACGCAGCATGGTTTTGGATGTACCTATATATAAACCAGCATGTGGGTGCTACCCCTGGAAGGCTGTTGCCCTTGGCAATTGTCTGGTTTTGCCTTTGACGGGGGTCGGCTAACAGTTCTACTTCAAATAAATAAATACAGTTCAAGCTTCATTAAACTCTAAACCGTGAGCAGCTTTCGTGGTTGTAGGATCATTAGTGACACGGTGGAGCCAGGGGCTTAGCCTCTCTACCAAAACGGGGGGGGGGGGGGGGGGGGGGTAAGAGAAGGCGCAGTGGGAGGTGGAGGTGTTTGTCATCAAGAGGGCTGTGAATGGATTGCGTAGAGAGCTTGGAAATGTGTTTCTGCAGCGCCGGGATGTAGCACCACTTTCTGTTTTCGCTTCAGTCTGGAGGCAAGCGGTGTTCATTGTGGTTTGCGTGCTTCCCCAGCTGTGCAGCCTTCTTTTTTTTTTTGTTTTTTTTTGTCTCGCTGCTGAAATGCAGCTGGCTGTGTTGTTTGGGATAATCGGCGCCGTCCCATTGCTCACATGTATGTTGTTGTCTGTGTTGTCTCGGCGGGCCGCTGACCGTGGTGCTAAAAAAGCGAACAATGGTGCTGCAAACGGCTTCTGCTTTAACAACTCGCATGACGAGCGTCACCTGTTGTTGCTCACGTTTCGACTGATGTACGAACAAAAGCATCTGCTAAATGAAAAAAAACTTCGGGAAAATATTATAAAAAACAGCTTTGGGGGCTCTCGCTCCTCTCTCTCTCTCTCTCTCTCTCTCACACACACACAGAATTTCACAGCCACATCTATATCTATATATATATTCAGTCATTCATTCATTATCTTCCGCTTTATCCAGGGGAGAAAGTTTCGGGCGCTGGGCAGATACACCCAGGACAGGGCGCCAATCTATCGCTGGGCACACACTCACTCACACAGACACGCACGCATACACACTCTATATGGGGCAATTTGGAGAACTCAATTGACTTGTTCCATGTTTTTGGACTGTGGGAGGAAACCGGAGAACCTGGAGGAAACCCATGCAGACACGGGGAGAACATGGAAACTCCACCCAGATGGGGATTCGAACCGGGAATCCCTAGCGCTGAGAGGAGAACATGCTAAACACTGAACCACCGTGCTGCCCTATGTATGTGTATATATATATATATACACACACAGTTATTATTAAGGGTGACATGGAGGTGTAGTTGTCAGCACGTCCACCTCTCAGCGCTGTTGATCCAGGTTCGAATCCTGGTCAGGTTGGTCTCCATGTTCTCCCCGTCTCTGCATGGGTTTTCTCCAGGTTTTCCGGTTTCCTCCCACAGTCTACGAGAGCGTTACGGGGATGAGGCACATAAATGGCGAGATAAAATATTCTATTTCTGTTGCACACACCTCGCTGAAGGGCAGAGATGATTTAGAACATTTCATTAGAGGGAAGGATGAGGGGATGGAGGTGTGGAGCGCCTGCTCAGACCTTGATCAGGGGAAGATATGCACAAGTTTTCTGATGATTGCAGGAACGGATCTGTCCGCGTTTAGAGCTGACAGGAACCATAAAAACAGCACACAAGGCCAGAGCTCACCTGAGGGCACCTCTGTACATTCTGCATGCTAAAATGGGGTGTGCACATTGACATGTTCTCTAAATAAAGCTGACATGCTGGCTGACAGAAAAAGGTGGAGGTTCGAGGAGGGACGGCTGAGGGAACAGACAAACCGATGCGCCATCAATGACCTCATAATGTGTGAGAAGATGGCTTCCTGCATGACCTTAGTGCAATTCAGCATGTGTCTGATGTTTGCTGAAGATCATCGGCGTTGATGATGATGATGATGAAGATGATGATGATCACAGTCAAAAGCAAAATTCTTGTCCTAAAGTGACAGTCATGTTTAAAGAGCTAATTAATTAATTTCAGTGCGGTCGTCCCCTCTGTCTCCATCTCGCTCTCTTCCTCCCCCCTGTGGTGCAAAATAGCATTAAAGAAATATTTACACACTGCGACATTTTGGGGCCAAAGTGCCAAAGAAAAATAGCTTTTCATCTTTAGCTGAAAGGTAAAAGGTTTAAGTATTTTCACGCTTCACTGAGGAAAGAGATGGCCGTGAATTTACGATTTCTAATATGGCCGCCGTTCACCTGTTATCTGTTGCCTGACCCTTACTTTGAAACGAGAGCAGACAATGAAATCAGGATTAAAAGTCTTTTAAAAAAAAAGTTTTGAAGTTTTCAGAGGAACGCTCCAGGTTACTGACGTGCTTCAGATTCGGCTTACTGCAGAAGTAACGGGTTCTTGATGTTTGGGGTCAGAACACAAGGTTCACCAAACATCAGCTTGGGCTAACTTGGGATTTGAGGAGCTAACCAGCATTATTCATTCATTCATTCATTATCTTCTGCTTTATCCTCTATTAGGGTCACGGTGGGGTTCCCCATGCCCATACAGGGGAGAACGTCTCGGGCGCTGGGCAGATAGACCCAGGACAGGACACCAATCTATCGCTGGGCACACACTCACTCACACACACACACTCTGTATGGGGCAATTTGGAGAACTCAATTGACTTGATCCATGTTTTTGGACTGTGGGAGGAAACCGGAGAACCCGGAGGAAACCCACGCGGACACGGGGAGAACATGGAAACTCCACCCAAATGGCGATTCGAACCGGGAATCCCTAGTGCCAGCATTATTGTGACGTAATAATAAAATAGTTTGAATATTTAGCCATTTTTAAAAAATTTTTTTAATTAAAATCATGAGCTCTGACCTGAAACAATTCCTTAAAAGTAGTTTTAGCCGAGCTGACAGAGGCCATAAATGATGCTCATTATTCACGAGCGCTGCTTGGCTTACTTTATGATTTGACCTCTATGGGAAGAGATGAGAGAACTGCCGAGAAAGGGAATCGAGAGGGAGTGATGACGGATGCTATAAATGATTAATAGTGTTTACTCTCTGTGAGAGACCAGATTAGCTGTTCACTCTGATAATGGCCTCATTACTGCACACACACACACACACACACACACACACACACACACACACATATTTTCCAGCTGCGGTTGCACTCTTGCACATAAGCGCGCAACTGCACAATAATCTATTGCTGGCCAAATGAGAGAACAGAATATGTAATGAGGTAACGGTCAGCTGAACAACCTTGAGCCCAGACGCTTCTTTTCCTTTCGGACCCTCGTGAACTGACTGTGCCCATAATAATGGAGCGCTTTTCTATAATAATGTTATTTCTTACAGTCGCCTGCCCCGCAATCAGACACAATACCTCTGCATTCAACAAGTGCATCATTATACAGTGTGCAGTGAGACGGTGATATTTAAAATTCCGTCGCTGTTTGTTAAATCTGTGCGATAATAAATCGACTGCATTCTCAGAAAAACAAGGATGGACGTAAAAGCTTTTATTTGTTCGTGTCACCTGATCGGCAACCAAATCAGATTAATATATTAAAGCCAGAATCGTTAGTCAGCGCACAGGGGATGCACTGCTCATACCTCGCCATGCTTGTCTAAAATATCATGACATCATTCCATATGTGGCCAAGATAGATTATGACATCATTCCATGTGTGGTCAAAAAAATTGTGTCCCAATATGGGGCCAAAATATTAGGACACTACACATATATTACAACATTGACCAACATAGAAACCACATATTTTACATTATTATTATTCATTCATTCATTCATTATCTTCCGCTTTATCCTATATTAGGGTCACGGTGGGGGTCCCCATGCCCATCCAGGGGAGAACGTCTCGGGCGCTGGGCAGATAGACCCAGGACAGGGCGCCAATCCATCGCTGGGCACACACTCACTCACACAGACACACTCTATATGGGGCAATTTGGAGAATTCAATTAACTTGATCCATGTTTTTGGACTGTGGGAGGAAACCGGAGAACCTGGAGGAAACCCACGCAGACACGGGGAGAACATGGAAACTCCACCCAGATGGGGATTCGAACCCCCCCCCCCCCCCCCCCCCCCCCCCCCCCCCCCCCCCCCCCCCCCCCCCCCCCCCCCCCCCCCCCCCCCCCCCCCCCCCCCCCCCCCCCCCCCCCCCCCCATTATTATTATTATTATTATTATTATTATTATTATTATTATTATTATTGGCGGCACGGTGGCTTAGTGGTTAGCACATCTCAGAACTAGGGATTCCCAGTTCGAATCCCCATCTGGGTGGAGTTTCCATGTGCTCCCCGTGTCCGCGTGGGTTTCCTCCGGGTTCTCCGGTTTCCTTCCACAGTCCAAAAACATGGATCAAGTCAATTGAGTTCTCCAAAATTGCCCCATATAGAGTGTGTATGTGTGAGTGAGTGTGTGCCCAGCGATGGATTGGCGCCCTGTCCTGGGTGTATCTGCCCAGCGCCCGAAACGTTCTCCCCTGGATGGGCATGGGGAACCCCACCGCGACCCTAATAGAGGATAAAGCGGAAGATAATGGATAAATAAATAAATTATCATTATTTTTATTATTATTATTACTTTCTCCCCAATTAAACTTTACATATGGGTAGGACCTACACTCCTCCAAGTTGAATGTGCATTTTAAAGTAATAAGGTGGACAGGGTCCAAAAAGTCGTCAGTTAAGGTCCTCTTATATAGCCCCTCAGAGTGCAGACACTTGTTCACATTGATGTAAAGGTAACAGCATAAACCAAATCCAAGAGTTATTACAAAACAGCCCACACACCTCACACTTTGACAGATCTTTACAAACTTTACATTCCCACATTCTTTTTTTTTGAGCATCTCAGTCTGAATTTAGCTCATAGTCACATTCTTCTTTAAAATCTATTGACGTGTATTTCAGATTATCAGGTTAGAAATAACCACCACACCTTTTATCAGTAAATGTATTGATCTATATGCTGTACCCAGATCAACATTTCATTTAGCAAAACACACTGAACCGCAGAATCAACCTGTATGAGACAGGAAAATGCTGGATTTCCACACAGGTCCCTCAGTAGTATGTCAGCTCACTGAAGCAATGAGTGCTTATTTCCTCCTCTACTGGTTTGAGAGATGGCTTTACTTTCACCACAGTCCCACACGCCAAGCATGTCTGAGGTACTTCGGAGCCAAAATAAACCCTCACAAACGTCTATAAACACATTATGGAGAGCATTTCGCCCACCGTCATGGACCACACTGTAACCACACACTGCGTGATTCCCTGAACGTTGGGGCAACGTCCAAAAAGTACCTGCTGTCACGTTACCCGGTATTTCACTTGATTCTGACCAATTTGGAAAATATTTTTAACGTGGAACACTAAGGATACAGAAACGTTAGGATACAGATTCAGCTCAGATGAGAGCGCTGTTGTCATTAAGTTGGTTACTTATGCCCATATTTGGTAGTGTGGCTCTAAGCCAATTTTCAATGGCAAAAATTTAATTTTATTATTTTTTTTAAATAGCCTTTGTTACACTTTGTGTACATTTTTTCCTGTATATGACAGGATTTGCTGAATTATGAGATAATGTAAGAGTTGTGAGGCATAATGCATACAGTACGACATGTAGGGTTTCTTGTTGCACTGTCACAGTACCCTTTTAATACTTTTGTACTTGTCATTAAGGAAGGAAGACAAACTACAGAGTGATACGACCTCCGTAGTCCGCCCTAATTTGGTATAAATCATTCATTCATTCATTATCTTCCACTTTTATCCTATTTTAGGGTCGCGGGGGGGTTCCCCTTGCCCATCCAGGAGAGAACGTTTTGGGCGCTGGGCAGATACACCCAGGACAGGGCGCCAATTTAGTCCCTAGTGCTGAGAGGAGAACATGCTAACCACTAAGCCACCATGCCGCCTGGTATAAATCATAAATATTATTATTATTAGGATTTTTAAACAACCTCAGAATGTACAGGAGAAAGAACATAGCAGGTTCTGAACAGATTTACTCACCACAGAACAAGAGAAAGGCTATTTTTGGAAAACTACATTGATTTTTGCCATAATGAAACATGTTTAAACTCAGTGGGCTATAATAAGGACTATAGAATGAGAGCTGACCCCACTGGTCTATGAACTTCTTGCTGAAAGGTCTGAGCAGAAATTCCGTACGTCTTTAGTGTGAAAGTCTGGAAGTTTTTCAGTGGCGTCTTCATGGAGAATAGTCTGCTGCTGTGTTGATGCATGCTCTGTTAGGAAAATCAAAGAAACATGAAATGGTGAAAGAAGAAAAACCTCCTCATGGGAGAAGTGATTCCTCCTGAGAGGCCTAACATCACAGCAGAGTGATAAAAACGTGGCCTCGTGGGAATCTCAGCCTCCTCATCGGATTAAACCCATCAATTCCTCACGGCGCTGACCTCATCGCGCTCGCTCTTTAAAAGGAATCTCGGCACAGAAATTACATTGTTACATGAATCTGTAACCTTGGCACTCTATAATTATAGGAGCCACTTTGTTCAGAGAGTAACCTCCCCACGGGAGAATCAGCGTCTATGGGGAGATCACCTGCCTTGAGTCGAGGGCACTTTTTACTGTAATCGCCACCTTTTATTCATTCATTCATTATCTTCTGCTTTATCCTCTATTAGGGTCGCGGTGGGGTTCCCCATGCCCATTCAGGGGAGAACGTTTCGGGCGCTGGGCAGACACACCCAGGACAGGGCGCCAATCCATCGCTGGGCACACACTCAGTCAAACAGACTCACTCTACATGGGGCAATTTGGAGAACTCAATTGACTTGATCCATGTTTTTTGGGGGCGGCACGGTGGCTTAGTGGTTAGCACCTTCGCCTCTCAGCTCTAGGGATTCCCGGTTCGAATCCCCATCTGGGTGGAGTTTCCATGTTCTCCCCGTGTCTGCGTGGGTTTCCTCCGGGTTCTCCGGTTTCCTCCCACAGTCCAAAAACATGGATCAAGTTAATTGAATTCTCAAAATTGCCCCATATAGAGTGTGTCTGTGTAGGTGAGTGTGTGCCCAGTGATAGATTGGCGCCCTGTCCTGGGTTTATCTGCCCAGCGCCCGAGACGTTCTCCCCTGGATGGGCATGGGGAACCCCACCGCGACCCTAATTGAGGATAAAGCGGAAGATAATGAATGAATGAATGTTTTTTGGTCTGTGGGAGGAAACCGGAGAACCCGGAGGAAACCCACGCAGACACGGGGAGAACATGGAAACTCCACCCAGACGGGGATTTGAACCAGGAATCCCTAGAGCTGAGAGGTGAATGTGCTAAACCACGAAGCCACCGTGCCGCCCGCCACCTTTTAGGACTGTAGATATAGAACATAGGCACATGTTTGTTGCTTTAGGCTGAAGTGCCATCAGAAATGAATCCTTTTTTCAGGAAAATAAATTGTCTCGATCACGTTCTGTGGTAAAACTCGCGTTTTGCACGTTCACGTTTTCTTCAGGGTCCATTTTCCCTGGTGCTGTAATGCTTTCTGCACGTTCCTCCTCATACGATCCACGTTAATTGGCTGTTAACGGGTCTGAGACGTCTGATTGCATCGGGTTGTATTTAATAAGAGAAAACAAACGATGTTGCTCCGTAGAACAGCTGCTCAGTGCGGTATGTTAATATGAACATATCGATCCAGAGCCTTTCATGTACTCACACTCATTTAATAACCGTTCATCACTCTGAGGTGATTAAACATCACTGCTGCTGTTCGTAAGCAACCGAGATGGAATCCGGCGAGCTTTTTGGAAGGATAAAGAAAGAACATCGTATTGCTCTGTGTTATTTGTGCTGTGTGTGTGTGTGTGTGTGTGTGTGTGTGTGTGTGTAAGAGTGTGTGTCTAAACGAGATAAAGAGCTTGTGTTGGTAATCACAGTTTAATGGTTCATAATGTGGGTGCTGATAAAAGCTTTATCAAGCATGTCGCACTTGGTGTAAAACCCAAAAGCACTACATTCGATTTATTAAAAACTCGGGGGTTTGTATTAAATAGAAGCTCTGCTTTCTGTAGATAGAATCATGTTTTACTGCCTTTAAACCAAACGCCACTCTACTGTCCTCATCCTTAACGCTACTGTTCCACACCGCCTTAAACCTGAAAACTATTGTCCTCACATTAAACACCAGTGTCGTATTTAACCTGAATATTCATTCATTCATTCATTCATTCATTATCTCCCGCTTTATCCTCTAGTAGGGTCACGGTGGGGTTCCCCATGCCCATCCAGGGCAGAAGGTTTCGGGCGCTGGGCAGATAGACCCAGGACAGGGCGCCAATCCATCGCTGGGCACGCACTCACTCACACACTCTATATGGGGCAATTTTGGAGAATTCATTTGACTTGATCCATGTTTTTGGACTGTGGGAGGAAACCGGAGAACCCGGAGGAAACCCACGCAGACACGGGGAGAACATGGAAACTCCACCCAGATGGGGATTCGAACCGGGAATCCCTAGCGCTGAGAGGCGAACGTGCTAAACCACTAAGCCACCGTGCCGCCCGTTAACCTGAATATAATACCATTTAATTAAAACTAAACCCTGTTCTCTTACAAACAAATGCGATCTCAATCCGTCCTCACAATAAACCTGTCCTATACGCTTACTCCGGCTTTTTTTTGCATTTATACAAATGTGTACACAGTTGTCCTGCAATTTACTCCTCAGGTTGTCCTCACTTTTGACTCCTCAGCATTTACACTGCTCTACTCTCAGTACCTGTTATAATTTTGGACACGCCCCCTTTTTGCTCCATTGTTTCCTCCTTTTATCATATAGATGGACTTTGTAGTTCTACAATTACAGACTGTAGGTCATTGTGTTCTTCGTGTTTGTTAGTTCCCTGTTGGTTCTCTGTTGGTCAGGAGCATCACAGAACAGGTATTATTTGGGTGGTGGATTGTTTATGGTCAGTTCTACAGTGACACTCATGTGGTGAGGGGGGGGGGGTTAGTACAGCAGTGCTGCTGTAGTTTCATTTAAACACCTCAGTGACACTGCTGGGATAAGAATAATGCACCAACCACATAATCCCTGCTCTGTGGTGCTACTATTGGGTCCTGACCATCAGAACAGAGTACACAGTATGGACTGTAGAACACAAACAGATGGACTACAGAATGGAATTGTAGAACTACAAGGTCCATCTTTACTGGAAGTGGGACTGAGACATGGACAAGAAGAATGTGTGTTGGAACCATTGAGGGATACTGTACATTACTGTGTCATTGTTTATACAGTTGTCCTCATCACATCCACTTATCTTGCCCTTACTCTGTAAATTGACATGACTGTCATCACCTTCTACACTACTGTCCTTATCTTGCTCTCTACTGTCCACACATGTTCTCAACCTGTCCTCACCCTGTACTGCTTTATTCTCTGCCTTTCATGCAATTGATCTCACCGTGCAGTCTGTCTCAAGACGTTTCGCTTCGCTCTGTCAGGACCTTAAGAATTCTTTGCTATTAATAGCAGATATAATACAGCAGGAGGCTCGTACCTTTTTATTGCACATTAAATCAGCATTAAAACAGAACCATCACACTGAAGGGAGGGACTGAGGACACTTCTGTCTCATACTGATTTCACTCGGTACCCCGCTGAACGCTCATTTTCTTAACTACCCATCTATAAGATCTGTTGCTGTCTGTTTAGTTCAGGAAAAGCGTCCATGTGATGAATGTGTCCACATTTTCAGAGTCTCAGCTGTGAAATTAACTCCATAACGGCCGTGTGCATCGTCCTGCGATACGGTGACTCTATCTATTTTCTTCCACTAACTCTCTCTCTCTCTCTCTCTTTCTCTTGTTTCTCTCTCTGCTGCCTCTAAAGGAAGTGGAGGTAAGTTACATTAATAAAAGTTTATCTGTTTAGATTCGTTTCCGTGTTTCTCATCTTCGATTTCTTTTATTTCACTACATTATTCGTTATTATTTTGTTATAATAACAAAGTAACTGGGCGGCACTGTGGTTTAATGGTTTCCTCCGGGTTCTCCGGTTTCCTCCCACAGTCCAAAAACATGGATCAAGTCAATTGAGTTTCCAAATTGCCCCATATAGAGTGTGTATGTTTGTGTGAGTGAGTGTGTGCCCAGCGATAGATTGGCGCCCTGTCCTGGGTGTATCTGCCCAGCGCCCTAATAGAGGATAAAGCGGAAGATAATGGATGGATGGAACAAAGTAACTGTATTAAACGAGGAAGACTCAGAGTTAAAGGGATACTGGACTTTGGTTCTATAATTCCATTCTGTAGTCCATCTGTTTGTGTTCTACAGTCCATACTGTGTTCTCTGTTCTGATGGTCAGGACCCCAATAGTTCCACCACAGAGCAGGGATTATTTGGTGGGTGCATTATTCCTATCCCAGCAGTGTCACTGAGGTGTTTAAATGAAACTACTGCACTAAAACCCCCTCACCACATCAGTGTTACTGCAGAACTGACAATGTTCATCAGTCCATCTGTATGGTAAGTGGAGGAAATAGACCCAAAATTGTGACTTGTACTTTTCGTGTGTGTGTGTGTGTGTGTGTGTGTGTGTATTAATATACTGCATTTAGGGTAAAAAGCGAAGTTAAAATAGGTAGAGATAGTGATTGAGAGTAAAAGAGAGAGAGAGAGAGTGAGTTGTTGGGGTGAAGAGATGGTGAGAGGTATCATTTCTATCTGAAATAATAAATGTCCTGTTTGCTTCTCACCCTCACTCCCACACCCACCCACACACACACACACACCCACCCACACACACACAGAAATGAACAAATAAAGCCGGAGTCCACTTCTCGACTTTACCCGACAACATGTGGGATCCACTCTGGCTCTGTGGGGAATCACCTTAGATCGAAAACAAACTCCGTGCAGTCTGTATAAATGAGTTTCTCCCGAGTTGCCTCAATCTGAAACGATTTCTTCATTCCCTTCCAACAGAGACCAGACACACCGATCTGTCTGCTCCATTTTCAGCAGCGACTGACCCTGACGTGTCGGCGTGCTGAACAAATTCCAAAGTTTGGTTAGCGCCCCTGTGGTGCTGCACGAAGGTCGTGAGCCCAGAGATTGAGTGATGGCGTTGAAAGATGGTGTGTGTGATGATCAGGGCCTCCTCTGTGTGGAGAAGCATGTTCTCTTCACGTCCGTGTGGGGTTCGTCTGTCAGCTCCCGAAAGTGATGTAGCAGAGTGGGAGAGGGGGTGCATTCAGGACCCTCACGTCACCCGCGTGGCGTGGTCGCAGTGGTGTGCTCTGTTGATCATCTCAGTCGGATTGTTATTCGCTGTAACACTCGGACGTGAGTTACAGACTGATCAGTTTGCTTATCAAAGCAGAGCTCCCCCTAATGGCCCTTCATGGAAATGTGATAGAAATGCCGCTAGAGTTCTAACAAGCCATCATGAATTTGTTTTGGCCACCCCACAAAATATCTGGAAAGTCAGCTTGTGAGTGGGTGTGAATGTATGTTAGTGATACAGACAGTGCGCCAGGGACAGGACTTTGAAATAACATTCATACAGAGTAAACTCTCCGTGGTTATTAGGACTGAACCTTCATCTGCCATCGAGAGAGAGATGGCAAATTAAAAAGGGGCTTCTTTTTACCCACAGTTTTCATCCTCTACAGCATCATTCATCATAAGTAGACTCTATTGTCCTCTATGTGACACCTGCTTATTTTCCTCCCATCATTCATTTCCTTTTCTATTTAAATGCCTTTTTGTTTTAATCTCATCTCACTTTCAGATGGTTTCTCTCTCACTGTTGTTGCAATTCTACACTTCTTTCACATAAACCTACTTATTATTATCATTATTATTATTATTCATTAATTTATTCATTCATTATCTTCCGCTTTATCCTATATCAGGGTCGCGGGGGGGTTCCCCATGCCCATCCAGGGGAGAACGTTTCGGGCGCTGGGCAGATAGACCCAGGACAGGGGGCCAATCTATTGCTGGGCACACACTCACTCACACAGACACACTCTATATGGGGCAATTTGGAGAACTCAATTGACTTGATCCATGTTTTTGGACTGTGGGTGGAAACCGGAGAACCCAGAGGAAACCCACGCAGACACGGGGAGAACACAAGAAACTCCACCCCGATGGGGATTCGAACCGGGAATCGCTAGTGCTGAGAGGAGAACGTGCTAAACCACTAAGCCACCGTGCCGCCATATTATTATTATTATATATATATATTTATTATTATTATTATTATTATTGGCGGCATGGTGGCTTAGTGGTTAGCACCTTCGCCTCTCAGCACTAGGGATTCCCGGTTCGAATTCCCATCTGGGTGGAGTTTCCATGTTCTCCCCGTGTCTGCGTGGGTTTCCTCCGGGTTCTCCGGTTTCCTCCCACAGTCCAAAAACATGGATCAAGTTAATTGAATTCTCAAAATTGCCCCATATAGAGTGTGTCTGTGTGAGTGAGTGTGTGCCCAGCGATAGATTGGCGCCCTGTCCTGGGTCTATCTGCCCAGCGCCCGAGACGTTCTCCCCTGGATGGGCATGGGGAACCCCACCGCCCCCCCCCCCCCCCCCCCCCCCCCCCCCCCCCCCCCCCCCCCCCCCCCCCCCCCCCCCCCCCCCCCCCCCCCCCCCCCCCCCCCCCCCCCCCCCCCCCCCTACATTGCGCCGCATCTTACACTTAACTGTCCGAGTCATTGGGGTATCTGCATCAGTGCCCTTAAAGTACCAGTTCCAAGTCCAGTTCTATAGGAGGGTTGCTTGATGCAGGTCATCTGAGATAAAACTGCATCTAAAGGAGCTTTGGGAACCCCCTAATGGAACAGTCTGAGGGCCAACCGTGTAATACTGTTTCGAAACCAATAGTACAATAACTGATCATTAATAAAACTCATTAATAAAATGATTGTCATTGTGTTTTTTGCTGCATAGTTTCATAACAACGTTCCTGTCATATCTGTTTATTACAAATAACAACCTAACACACAACCTAACACACTGTGTCTCTCTGTAGGATGATTACTTCAGGACCTGGACCCCCAGCAAACCACAAGAAAAAGGTAAGACAGTGTTTCTTGAGGTGTCCGTCTGACCGTCTATCATTTCTTCCACTTTCTAATCCATTCTAACCTTTAAACTAATCATACAAAAATCTCACTTTACCATAACGCTCTGACGCTCGTCAGGAACCGGGAAAGACGGTGATAAAGGACGTGTAGAATTATGTTCCACTTACATCTCGCCTGAAAGGGTCACATTCATCAGCCTAATATGGACGTACTGATTTTACATTCATGTACACAAAGGTGCTCATTTATTAATGAACGTAACGCCGCGTCTCTATAGATCAGACCCATAAAGAGAGTGTAATTATGGGGGAACACTAATTGAATTAGCACGCAGAATTTCATTTACATCTTCGCAAGGTTAACCACATTTGATAAAGGTCCCAGCGTGTAGGTGAGGTAAGTGGGATACGCCGAACATCTTTAAAAACTGTTTTTTTTTTTACATAATCTGTGTTGGCGTTCACCTCTCAGCACTAGGGATTCCCGGTTCTCCCTGTGTCCGTGTGGGTTTCCTCCGGGTTCTCCGGTCTCCTCCCACAGTCCAAAAACATGGAACAAGTCAATTGAGTTCTTCAAATTGCCCCATATAGAGTGTGTGTGTCTGTGTGAGTAAGTGAGTGTGTGCCCAGAGATAGATTGGTGCCCTGTCCTGGGTGACAACCGAGACGTTTTCCCCTGGATGGGCATGGGGAACCCCCCCCCCCGCGACCCTAATAGAGTTTAAAGCAGAAGATAATGAATGAATGAATGAATCTGTAGTGTTGCATCATGAGGTCTGCAGCGTTACGGCAGGGAAACCCACATTTTAACCTCGTTTGACTTCCCGTCCTCATCTGCCCTCAAATGATTAGGGTTGCCTCATCTCCTCTCCTTACTTTACTCTTACTCCTCTACTAGGGTCGTGGGGGGGGGGTTCCCTATCCACAACCAGGGAAGAACATTCCAGGCGAACATTGTATCTGCACACAATAACACTGTGTTGCACATCTGTCAGCACATCTGTAATATGCATTTGGACAGATTCTTTGAAACTCAGTAAAACGTATTTGTATGCAGTGACGCATTTCATTGAAGAGATGCACCTTTGAAAGGAACGTTGTTAAAAAAAAAAAAAAAAAAAAAAAAACTCCTTAACTCAAATTGCTGACGACCAACATCTCTTATATTGCTGTAGTTTGCGAAAAGGCTAAAAAAAACAAAACGAGTGCGGCCGAATGGATAAGGCTCCGTCTTCCCCAGCAATCTAAAGCTGCTGCATTTTTAATGAGACGTCCACATTTCTTTGCATATTGTGGGTTGCGCATTGTTTCTGAGGAGGGATTTTTGAAGCTGGTGACTGACACTACAATGGAAACTCCCCAGGTGATGTAGCTTTAGTGTTTAAGTTTCAGAAGAAGGATCATCAGCAAAAAGAGAGCAAATATCTGTTCTCTCCTTCCACAGACTTAATGCTTTCTGCAGTGTCTCCTGAGGTGAAGGGATTTTCGGGGTTATTTGCTAAAGTCCAGAGGCACATCCATCAGACAGGGATAATAGAGGCTGAGACTGTAGTGGCGCCGGGGGTGGGGGGTTGGCTTTGGGTCCGTGGTTACAAAAGAGGCACGTCCAGTGCCAGATTTACCTGATTCAACACACACTGCTGTTGTTTAGTTAAGTATTTTGAACAAAGCCAGTTTGTTTGTCTTGATTTCGGGGGAAAAAGAGGTTCTCTGAGGGGTTCGGAGGCAAACGGCACCGGCGGTGGCATTGTGGCCCGTTTTGGGTTGTCATTAATTCCATCCTCTTGGAGCTTTGTTTTGGGAGCCCCGTTGCTCTGAGGCGATTTTGGCTGCCTGGTCTGTTTTGACTGAAATGCAGATAAAGCGCATTGTAATTCTTAATTCTCCCGAATCAGGTTCTGTTTATTGCAGATTTCCATTTATTATTCTTTAGTTTTTAGCAGCGGCATGGTGGCTTAGTGGTTTAGCACGTTCTCCTCTCAGCACTAGGGATTCCCGGTTCGAATCCCAGTCTGGGTGGAGTGTTCATGTTCTCCCCGTGTGGGTTTCCTCCGGGTTCTCCGGTTTCCTCCACAGTCCAAAAACATGAATCAAGTCAAGTGAGTTCTCCAAACTGCCCCATATAGAGTGTGTCTGTGTGAGTGAGTGTGTGCCCTGCGATGGATTGGCACCCTGTCCTGGGTGTATCTGCCCTGCGCTCGAAACGTTCTCCCCTGGATGGGCATGGGGACCCCCCCCCCACAACCCTAATATAGGATCAAGTGGAAGATAACGGATGGATAGTTTTTAGCAGGCTTTAACAAGATTCCAATTTAAAAAATGTATTGCTCATGTATTCTGTCGTACGTATTGTGATGTCACATGCATTTAAAAAAATATATATATATATATATCGGCGGCACGGTGGCTTAGTGGTTTAGCACGTTCGCCTCTCAGCACTAGGGATTCCCGGTTCGAATCCCTATCTGGGTGGAGTTTCCATGTTCTCCCCGTGTCTGTGTGGGTTTCCTCCGGGTTCTCCGGTTTCCTCCCACAGTCCAAAAACATGGAACAAGTTAATTGAATTCTTAAAAAATTGCCCCCTATAGAGTGTGTCTGTGTGAGTGTGTGCCCAGCGATGGATGGGCGCCCTGTCCTGGGTCTATCTGCCCAGCGCCCGAGACGTTCTCCCCTGGATGGGCATGGGGAACCCCACCACGACCCTAATAGAGGATAAGCGGAAGATAATGAATGAATGAATGAATATATATATATATATATATATCTATTTCCATTTATATAGTGCTTTTTATATTGTGATATATAGCATGACGTGAAGTGAAGTACAGTTCCACAATAATACACAACCTCGAGTGTAAAATGCTTACAAACACACTATAATAAATAATTGTATTGTTTATTGAAAGCAAAATTGTTAAAAATCAGATTTTAAATTGAACACTGATTCTGAGTAACAGGATTCCGGTTTCTCTAACAATCAAACACTGCCTTCCAGTGGTCAAATAACAGAACACAATGTGCAAAATTAACAGTGTAACAAGTTGAGTGCTGATCGGGAATCGGCTCGCTGTAATCTGTATATCATTTACAATAATGTATAGAATATGAAGTGCTCGGAGGGGTGTGTTCTTGTTAATAATGTCACAGCTGGACAAACAGCTCAGCCAATCAGATTTAAGGAGCAGAACTACCCGTTTTATAAATCTTAATGAAGACTCAGTTGTGCTGTGCTGGAATCTCTTTATGAACTCAACCCGCTCTCATCCAGAGATCAGAAGCTACACCGACGGAACGGAGACGTTCTCAGGGGAACGTTTCAGCATTAAATGTTTAGGTTCTGGATGATAAATGACAAGCGTATGCTGTGAACGGATTCGGACACCTGGGTTTTGTGATGCCGGAGTAAACATCCGCATCCGCTGGTGCAGTGTGCGTTTGGGCTCTCGGTGTGTTTGCTTAGCCCCCGTTAATCTGCTCATTAGCTTCAGATGAATGCTGATGTTTGTTTGGCTTTGGTGTTTTGGCCAATTCAGTTTTGGCGGGACACCAGGTGACTGACAGACATGTTCATACAACTAGAAAAAAGAAAAAAAGTGGTACTTTAGGTTCCGCAGCCCTGAAGTTATTCAATCTGCAGTCTGATGACTGAGTGAAGACAGGTAACATGCGAGTTATCGCCGGTGGGTTTCCCATGTCCATCCAGGGGAGAAGGTTTCAGGTTCTGGGCACAGTATATACTCTCACACACAATATATATAGGGGCAATTTAGTTAGGGGCAATTTGGAGAGGTCAATTCCCCATGAATCCTTTTTTTTGGACTGTGGAAGGACCCTGTCCGGTGTGTATCTGCCCAGCGTTCGAAATGTTCTCCCCTGGATGGGCATGAAGAACCATGCCGCAACCCTTGTAGAGGATTTAAGCTGAAGATAATAGATGGGATAATAATAATAATAATAATAATAATAATAATAATAATAATAATAATAATAATAATAAATTATATTAGTTAACAAGATTGTTAATTAGTACGGAATACAGAACACGGTACAAGATACTCATAGGAAGGGGAATTTTAATTCTAATAAAATAAAGTGGCGGTTGGAGGTATAAGGTAAAAAGAAATACCAACATTTCCCTTTAAATGGACGTTAAAAGATCATCCATCCACAGATCGCTGGACCGATTGTTCCGAATGCATCGGTATGTCGACGCGCTTGCATTTGACCATCTAAAGATCCTCCTTCAAATGAGGCGTACAGCACGCGGGTGCACGGAGGTGTTCGCCTTGTATATGGTTTATTTATAAAGCCAGAGCCATCGATTTTATTTAACGTGCCGATGCGGAGAAGCCAACATCGCAGAAAGTTCATCTGCACGCAGCTCATTGCCAATTCGGGCAGTCCCACATGCTTCAGCCGCTAACTGTGTGTGTTTGACCCCAGCAGTTTATCAGTATGCCTATTCATTCTGTCAGAAGTCTGTTTCCTTGGAAACACTTCTTCGAATCAAAGAGGTGAAGTGATATTCACAGGCACAGTGAGCCGACAGGAACAGTTACCACACAGAGATGCTCAACAGAGTCGTGTGCTTTATAAAGTCGACTCTATAATGCAGTTGTGGAATAAATGTTTTGCTATTCAAATCCGCAGAAGTGGAATTTAAGCTCACATGTTCTGATGCGGTATGTTTGTTAATGGTTTTAGAACCGGTGTTACATCAGAATGTATTTTTTAAGGATGGGAAATCAACAGGGATCCATTTATGTCTCCTGAAATATAAGCTCTAGTGCTAATGTAAGCGCTGTAATGAGGGGGTGATTACTGAAACACTAATTTCCATGGCTAAAGGTTTATTCATTTTTAGCTGTGACGATCGCACGCATAGCGTTCGGGGCTGGGACAGTAACAGTGATTAACAGGGCAGTAATTAACAGTGTAACAGGCAGTGATTGTTCAGTGACAGTCATTAACACACATGACTGATGGACGTGTGCAGCCTTCATAAGTCATAACATCGCATGCCGGGAGGTGAGATCCCCGGAGCGCCAGGAGTGGGACCTGCGGCGATGATGTCGGCCAACATTTGTTATTAATGTATTTTATATGCAGTATTTTAAATTTATTCTGACCCCGTTACTCATGTAGTCATTTAGCAGACGCTTTTATCCAGAGCGACTTACAAATGAGAACACCACAAGTCAGAAGCTATGAAGAAAACCAACTATACTGTAAATTCATCAAAGCTGAATGTTATTCGATGCCGCGGCACACCCCCCCCCCCCCCTTTTTTTTTTTTTACAACAGGTATTTGTTAAAGAGATGTGTCTTCAGTAATTTTTTAAAACTGTTCAGTGATTCTGCCTTACGGACAGATTTGGGAAGAGCATTCCACCATTTTGCAGTGGTGGACGCCACGGAGTGAGACTTACCTACTCGGTGAGGTGGAATCGTCAGGCGGCAATCATCGCTGGAGCGAAGAGAACGGGTCGGAGTGTATTTAGGAA
>JAFMOD010000292.1:1290333-1334617 GCA_019802435.1 Corydoras maculifer | reverse complement strand
GGGGGGGGGGGGGGGGGGGGGGGGGGGGTTCAGTGAGTGATGCTACTGCGGAACAGCAAAAAAAAAAGGTCCTGGCTTTAAAACCCGAGCAGGTTTCTTTCGCTGCTGAGTTGGCATGTTCTTCCTCTGTCTGAGTGGGATTCCTCCCACAGTTTAAGGGGAACACAGTGGTGCAGAGGTTAATGCTGTGGGGCAATCACAGGGCCTTTCTATGTGGAGTCTGCAAGTCTGTATCTCTGTGCCAGTAAGTTCTGGGAGATTCTGATGTTCCGCTGTGCCTGAATCATTTAGAGCCGCTATTAATTCTGATTCCATTAAACTCCTCAATACACTTAACTATTGCCACGGTTTAAAACCATACGCAAAACTGTGTTTTGGGCCATCAATCTGGTTGGGGGTTCAAATCCCAGGTCCACTGAAGTTACCAGTGTGGGTCCTTGAGCAAGACCCTTAACCCTCATTGCTCCAGGGCTGTTGAGATGAACCCTGTGCTCACCTTTTAAGTCACTTTGGATAAAAGCGTCCAATAAATGACCAAATGTAAATGTATGTAAATGTGTTAACTGCGATGAACTGGCAACCTGTCCAGGTGGTTTGTGCGCCTGGGATTGGCTCCTCCAGCACAGCATAAGACCCTGATTAGGATCTCTCGGTTATGAAATCAGAGATTAATTTTAAGGAGAATAAGGCTTTCACATTTTTTTATGCAGTTTCTATGCAGGCCTTCAAACTAAAGAGGTCAACTTTCATCAGCTGGGACATTTAAGCCACTCAGATCTGTACAAATGTAGTTCTGCATGCTGGGATCCTTCAGATACAATGTGTATGGGTGTCAGTGACAAAGCACTTGACGGGGAAATTGATTTAACTCCCTGGTCCTCACTGCCAGTAACTTTATAACGTGAATACACGCACTGATAAAGGGCTTTAGATGAAACAGATCCACAGTTTAGAAAGAGGATCATGGGGGGGGGTTCCCCATGCCCATCCAGTGGAGAACGTCTTGGGTGCTGGGCACATACACCCAGATACTAGGCACACACTCACCTACACAGACTCACTCTATATGGGGCAATTTGGAGAACCCAATTGACTTGATCCATGTTTTTGGACTGTGGGTGGAAACCGGAGAACCCGGAGGAAACCCACGCGGACACGGGGAGAACATGGAAACTCCACCCAGATGGGGATACAGTATGTTATTTTTTAAAAACTTATCCTACTTTATTAAAATGAACATAAATAAAGCAATTCTCAAATCCTTCAGGCTGTGTGCAAATCTTGCCCCTCCCATAGCATGAAGCAATACCTTGAATGGCACAATATTACCCAGATACCCCAGATTACTGGATACACAGAATGTGGTGGTGCCGCCTGCTCTTTAGCAGATAGTGTGGCGCACACGTGGTGCACAGCGCTCTGCTTCCGCTTGGGAATTTCCGCTTAGGAATTTCCGCTTGGGAATTTGGCTAACCGCATGCGGCCACTTGTCAGCAGATAATTAAAAATGTGCCCAGCTTACGGCTTCCCCTTAGAATAAGCAGAATCAAGGTCAATTGAATTCTCCAAATTGCCCCCTATAGAGTGTGTCTGTGTGAGTGAGTGTGTGCCCAGCGATAGATTGTCACTCTGTCCTGGGTGTATCTGCCCAGCGCCCAAAATTTTCTCCCCTGGATGGGCATGTGGAACCCCCCCCCCCCCACAGTCCGAAAACATGGATGAAGTCAATTGAGTTCTCCAAATTGCCCCATATAGAGTGAGTCTGTGTGAGTGAGTGTGTGCCCAACGATGGATTGGCGCCCTGTCCTGGGTGTATCTGCCCAGCGCCTGAGACGTTCTCCCCTGGATGGGCATGGGGAACCCAACCACGACCCAAGTATAGGATAAAGCGGAATATAAAGGATGAATGAATGTATGAATGAATGAATGAATGAACACTGGTACTGGTTCCACCACAATCTCAGTTTTAGACCTGGATAGGTTCTAAAAACCACAGCTGACAGACTCAGGAACAGAGACGGGAAGTTGGAAACATGCTCAGAGACCACAGCTCAGAGATCACGAGTCGAGGCAGGCTGCTGCTTTTGTGAAAACACTCTGCATTCTGCACAGCATGACCCCGGGTCCTGAGATGAAGGTGATGTGAGGACAGCAAAGTTGGGTGGAGAGAGTGAGCATGTGGCAAAATAACTCTCTTACACCAAGATAGAGGGGCGTTGGGTCACGAGGACCCAGTTATCTAACCATCAGCTGGTCCTCAAAGCCCCGTGGACAGACTGTGGAGATCCTCCGTCGTCTTATCTTACCGTCCGCGCTATAAATAGACCCGGGACTCATGTTTGGTTTTGTCTGTTCCAGATGTGGACATCACTAAAGACCCGTGCATGAAGAAACGCTGTCCTCCTCACAAAGTCTGTGTGAGTCACAACCACCAAACTGCCATCTGCTCTAATCCCAAACCGCACAGGTAACCTTCTGTCTTTAACCCTTTGTGAGTTTTAAGGTGAAACGATGTCCTCCACATTGTGTCTGTCGGAACATCTCGTTAATACCACATTACTATCTCACTGCCGGCTTCTCCTGACAATTACACAATTAAAAAAATGATGGAGGTTCTACAAACCTTAGTCAGCAAACCTCACATCCACAGCCCAACACAGGTTCTATTTAAAGATCCGATTGGTTTCTATCGGACACTGGGAGAACATGAAATCTCAGTTTGGGCTTTGAACATCTATTCCCAGCACTGAGAGGTGGACCTGCTGACCACTACACCACTGCGCTGCCCCATTGTAGGTTCTACAAGTTTAATTACATCAGCAAACTATATACTGTATTATATGGTGGTGCTGCGCCTCAACCATGGATCTATTCCCAACTTCAAACCCTGTCTGTCTGAAGTCTGAAGCATGTTCTCTCCATGTCCGAGTGAACTCCTGAGCTCCTCCATTTTTCAAAAACGTGCTACCCTGACAGAGGGCAATAAGACTGGGCTTCTGTGCCCCAAGAGCATCACAGGGCAGGTATTATGTGGATGGTGGAGGGAGTGGTAGCTCAGTGGTTAGAGCGTTGGGCTGTCAATCTGAAGGTTGGGGGTTCAAATCTCAGGTCCATTGAAGTTACCAATAGAAGACCCTCAAACCTCATTGCTCCAGGGGGCGCTGTATCAGCCAAGTTGGGATACTTGTAAGTCGCTTTGGAAAAAAGCTTCTGCTAAATAACCAAACGCAAATGTGGTGGATGATTCTCAGCAACGCCGTGACACTGCATCCATGACTCTGTCTGTGAGTGTGTGTGTGTGTGTGTGTGTGTGTGTACTCATGTAAGCGTGTACATGTTAAGTTAACTGGGACTGACACAGAAATAAGTCTCTCCAGTGGGCTGAAGCCTGTGATATGAACACAGTCACCGTGAAAATGTCACATCTCACATACTGCATAGACACAACCCCCAGGAGTTAGAACAACAGATCCGAAAAAGCCCACAGTAACTGAGACAGATGTGTGCCCTTTCCTAACCCCATATTATCTCACTGTTTAATCAGTCTGACACACACACGCACACACACACACACACACACATACACACACACACAGACTTCCCTAATGTTATTATAATGGCTGAATATCACTTACATTTAAACAGCATCATTCTCACTCCGACCTTTTTGTTTTTATTTATTAATGAGCTTTTGATATTCTACAAATGAACGCATTACGTTCTCTCTCAGCGTTAAAGCCAGGAAAGGCAGTCACGCCCAAAAGCACTGGACTGGAGCGCTTAATCCTGCAAAATGTGCACCCTGCCCCGCGGCCCATCCCGCCTCGCTGTGCGCCTCAGACGGTCATACGTACTCTTCAAAAGTAAGTCGATCTTCATTCCGGCCTCTGTTTATTGAATTGACTTCTAAAGTGTTTGATGTGAAACATCCATTATGGGGTTAGAGCTGCAATTTGCTGCAGTTAATGCTCACATCAAGAATGCCTTGGGTTCAATAAGAATGTCCCAGGTGGGGCGACCACATGTCCATTTTTGTATACATTACAGTTACAAGATGTTAAACAGACGCTTTTAAAGTCCACTGTTGAGGAGAAACCAGCCGATCTGCAGCATATCGAACCCGATGATTAGCCAATTAGGTTTCAATGACTGAATTTTCCTGCCGTTGTATTGTGTGTTGTATTTTGAGATGTGTTTTAAGAGGTTTATTAAAGATGCGGAAGGTTTCAGCACCGCAGACCGAGCTAGGAAGATCAACCCAACGTTCAGTGGTCTGTATGTCCTCCCCGTACCTATGGGGCAACAGAAATAGTATGGCAGAATCACAGGATCCACAAAAACCCTGTACTGATGATGGAGATTTGGACCACTGCTCTAAGTCTTCTCCAGCACATCCCAAAGATTCTCAGTGGGGTACAGGTCTGGACTCTGTGGTGGCCGATCCCTGTGTGTAATGATGTCTCATGCTCCCTGATCCACTCATTTACAATTTGAGCCTCAATGAATCCTGGCATCGTCATCGTGGAACATGTCCGTGTCATCGGCGGAGAACAGATATATTCAGGTCATATGGATGTATAGCATTACCGAACATGACCAATTGCAGCAACCCCAGATCAGGGTTACATCCAGGTGGTGAGGCAGTGTACATGTGTACGTAGCAGGATGACAGCCTCTGCTGTGGCTCCTGCCATGACGCGCCTCATTACAACCCAAAAAAGTGCACAGCATTATTTCCTGTTGGCTCCACCACTAGAATAACTCTGCATCTTTCTACCCGGGTATCAGAGTTTCTGCACCTGTGTCATCGCTGACATTTCTGTGAGCAATTACAATTAAATCTATTCACATCATCACCGTTATTAAAGCAATTATAATTAGCCTAATAATGTGGGTTTGTAAAGGTGAAAAGGGCTATTTGAAAGTGAAAGTGCTGTAATTGAATGTCAGACAGCGAGCCAAAGGAAATGTGTGCCTGCGCTTTTGACAAATCGAATGCCAGAGAGGTACGATTTGCGGTGACGGCTATCGCTGGGCCTCTCTGAGCCGCTCATCATGCTGATGGAATAACAATCAGCTCGGCTCGTGTCATGGTGCGATTCTTCGCTACGACTGTACACAGCCACACAAACGCCCATAACTGCCCACTTACTCTGCCCAGAAAGGGTGATGCCTGTCACCAGAAAGGAAAAAAAAAAAAGTTCCCTCACAGGTACTTTCAGTCACGGTTCGAGAACATATATGAACCTGGTTGGCCCTTAAAAAGTAGAAATAGTTTCCTGGGGTCCGGTAATGGAGCCTGTGAGGAACATTACCATGAATGGTTCTTGGTGGGACAGAAATGGACTCCACGGCTCCGGTGTTAAATGTGCGTTTTGTCATTCCTGTTGAAGTCTGCTGATCATAAAGTGGAACTATCAGCCTGGAAATGGAAATATTCATGAGGTTGCTAGTGCTCGGCAACAAATATAAAAAAAAAATTCTTTATCCGACCCAAAGCTGTTTTTAATTAAAAATGCAGAGAAGCGTAACTTCATAACAATTTCTGTGTCACACGCGTGAAGAACTAACCTAAAGAAAAACATGCCGCTTTTGAGTCCTGTCCCTTCAGCGCTCTTTATGGTGGCCGAGGTAATTACTTCTGATATTAAATTGAGATATCTTTCATCTGAGTCTGTTATCACTGCGCCAGTACCATCAGCTTATTGCTTATGAGTCGGCTTTATCTTTAGGGTGTGGTCGCTCAGCGGTTAGGGTCCCAGGTTTGCTGAGGTTACCAATATGGGTCCTTGAGCAAGGCCCCTAAACCTGATTCTTCCTATCAGGTAATGTGTCCTCTGTATGACACATCCACACCGTCGCTTTGATTACCATAACAATTTATATACTTACTCTTTGGGACCCTGCAGAGGTTTACATACTCTCTTCAATCACACAGAAGTGGCTTAAGATGTCTTTAAGGTTTGAGCAGCAACACCAGTGATTAAGAGAGAAAGCTTATATGTCAGTGATGTGGAAGTTGTTTCGTCCATCCAGGGGAGAACATTTCGGGCACTGGGCAGATACACCCAGCACAGGGTCTTTGGGCATAAACTCACTCGCTCTATGCACACACAGAAACACACACTATATAGGGGCAATTTCAAGCAGACAATTCGCCTTACATCGAAGTTTTTGGACTGTGGGAGGAAACCGTAGAACCAACGGGGGACACGTGGAGAACATGGAAACTCAACCCAGATCGGGATTTGGATCCACTGCGCTGAGCGATAAACGTTCTAAATCTGCTGACTCCTGTAACTATGACATTTTCCTAAGGAATAAAAGAACTGTTCGAATGCAAATCTCCATAAACCAGTCGGCAAAGTGAGGTTCACTCCAACGGCGTCACACAACAGACCGCAGTCCTATTGTATGTGCTTTGCTGATTAATGATTAATAAGACGAAACAGTTTTAGACACGGCGGTTTAATTAGCACCAATCAAACTGTACGGACACGCATACACATCTTGTTGCCTAACAGCTTGACTGAATAATGATGGGTGTAATTCTAATCTCTGTTCCGCGAGCTGCTATTTCACTTTTCCTTTCGCGAAGACAATAAATGTATAATTGCGTCAACTTTAATAAGATTGCGGCGGGTTTTGCATATCGCATTACAAAGCGCTGTGGGTTAAAACCCTGTGTTACAATGCTGATAATCCCTGTTCCTTCAGTGTAAGCTGGAGTTCCAGGCTTGTGTTACTGGAAAGAACATCTCGGCGAGATGCGAGGGTCCGTGTCCCTGTCTGCCCGGACAGGATCTCTTCAGACAGCACAGCGAGAAGAGTGGTACGTTATTTTAAGTTTTCTATATGCTGCTTGGTATTAACTAATGAGTTATGAAAGTCTGGGCTGCTACTATAATAATAGAATTGGAGTTTGTTGGCGTGATGGCTCAGGTGGGACAGGTTTAGGGAGGTGGGTTTGTTTTGGAAGGGATTCTGAGAATAGGAGCACCAGGCAGGAGGAGGAGAGGAAACTGTATGGACGAGTCAAGAGATGCAGGTGATTGGGATGATGGCAAGCCTCTGTGGCGCCCTCTAATGGAAACAGCAGGAAGAAAAAAGACAATGTTTATTATGAAAAAATCACATTCTCGCCAAAAACCAATGCTGGGGCCATTTTCAAAGATGGATATAAAATGTTGGTTAAGGGTCTTGCTCAAGGGCCCACATTGGTAATTGTGGTGTTCTTGGGATTTGAACCCTTCAGACTGTCCAACACCCCAACCACTGAACCCCCCCCCCTGCTTATGGCTCTAAAACAAGTTGTATACTGTGATAATCATATCATAATTCAGTAATAAATAAAACGATGATAGTGTACATGTAATATCAATTAATTACACTGACACAGCGACTGTCTTTCCTCCCGTCCACCGGGGTATCCACTGCTGCCCCGCTGCCTCTCATAGCCTTGGGCAAATCCAATCCCTCATTGATTTAATATGAGAGACAGCGTATTATTTTCAACTAAAGGGCTCGTTTCTGTTTTCCACGTTATTAAAACATGAGTGACAACCTGAAAGACCTTTTCTGAATTGAGCTGTTTGGTCCGAACCAATAAAACAAGTCAACAAAGCAGCGCACGTTTAAACTTTAATCTCCACCTCCTGCCGAGAATCCCGGCTGATTTTCCGATGTCCTACCAACGGTCGATGAACATCAGTCCACGCTACCCCCCCCTGCTGGTCGGTTAGATCAGCTAATTTTCGTCTCGTTCTGAGAGGCAGGGATTCCGTTGTTCATCGCAGTCGAAGCGTTCGCTGATGATGAGGAGAAAATGTCAGGATGTTTGTGGATATAAGATACACTTTTTATTTGAACAGATCAGTCCGCGCCCTACAGCAAGGATTGCACCGTGTGTGTGTGTGTGTGTGTGTGTGTGTGATATTACAGTTTAATCATGGTTCACGCGAGTTTTCCAGTGTTATGATGTCAGCAGGACGGCAGTATGTTTAAGGCCCTGGAAGCTGCCGATCTTCGACCTCTCGTGATTTTCGCTGTTTCTTCATACACGCCGTGTTTTATTTTACTATCGTATTAAAACGCTGATTATAGCGCTAAATCTGTTCGCGCCGTATGAGGTACAGCCGGGATCTAATATTTCCAAACTAATTGGGCGATGACATTTAAATTTCATTTTTCACAATTTCACACATTTCACGTCGCCATATGTTCCACGTCTTTTTTATTTTTGCAAACTGTGTTAATATCCGATGGCATTAACTATTAATGTTGCATCTCATGATCATTGTCTTCTGCGTAATCCTCTATTAGGGTCGGAGGGAGGGGGTTCCTCATACCCATCCAGGGGAGAACATTTCGGTACGTCCAGGACAGGCCGCCAATTACCAGTCACACACTCACACTCATATAGAGGCTATTTAGAGCAGCCCATTCTCCTTGATCCATGTTTTTGGACTGTGGGAGGAAACTGGAGAACCCGGAGGAAACCCACGGGGACGCGGGGAAAAACATGGAAACGCCACCCAGATGGGGATTCGAACCGGGAATCCCCAGCGCTGAGAGAAGAACATGCTAAACACCAAGTCACCGTGCCGCCCCTCCCCGTTCTTGTGTTTCTGGTCCTAATCGTGTTCCAGAGTTCAGAACCAATCGGTCACATCCTGATTTAAAACATATGTGGGACCAAATTAAGAGGTGCGTCCCTATACTTTTGTCCTTATAGTGCATGCCGTGTTTTAGAATGTTTAATACAATAAGCCGTACAATCTGTACAGTAACAGCTCTGAACGCTCTCTGACTCCATTTAAAGACGTTGAAATGATTTCATCCGGCGCTCACGCAGACTTCACACTCCGATGAGCTGCATTTGGTTAGCGGAGCTTTTATGCATTTTCCAATTACCTTACAATTAAAGCTTGAAAATGAACAGGCAGGCGTGTGCTGTGCAGTTGCATGTGCTGAATTATTCTCATTAGTAAAGGATAAGGACGGCTTAGCGAGAATTCCACAATTATGCTCAGTCTTTGTGTTCTTTTTGAGATTTTAAGCCCATCGCACTTTTACGACTGAGCCCTCTTTAACCAGTGAGCTTAAGCTCAATTATCCATTGTGCAAAAGCTTATTACAGCCGTGCATGGGCTTTCTGTCCAGTGACGTCCATGTACCGTACATTTAAACAAAATTCTCACTGCGAGACATCAGGGTTGCTGCGTCCTTCATTATTATTTTTTTTTTTTGAGTAAATTGTCTCAAACTGCTGTCACTTTATTGCCTTCCACCATTTACAAGTTTAAAGCAATTTAAAAAAAAACAAAAAAAAACATTTTAGTTTATATTTGAGCTCATTAATATCGTAGACAATTAACTTTTTTTGTACCGTAAGCAATAATGACGGATGGAAAGGGACAGTTAGGCCACGCCCCTTTATGCTCCATCATCTATTTCCTCCACTTATCATACAGATGGACTTTGTAGTTCTACAATTACAGACTGTAGTCCATCTGTAAGTCTCCTGTTTGTTCTCTGTTCTCTATTGGTCAGCATCACAGAACAGGTATCATTTGGGTGGTGGATTGTTATTGTCAGTTTAGCAGTGACACTGATGGGGTTCGGGGTGGGGTGGGTGGGTTAGTGCAGCAGTGCTGCTGTAGTTTCATTTAAACACCTAGGTGACACTGCTGGGATAGGAATAATGCCCCAACCAGATAATCCCTGCTCTGTGGTGGTACTATTGGAGTCCTGACCAACAGAACAGAGTACACAGTATGTACTGTAGAACAGATGGACTACAGAATGGAACTGTAGAACTACAAAAGTCCAATTAATCAGATCTTAAAGTTTTATAGTGTAAACAGACTGATTTAAAACCAGCTTTTCATTAAATCAAACGAGCAAATGTTATTTATAGTACCAGACGTTTTTTTAAGGTTGTGTGTGAATCAGTTTTAATAAACTGAAACGTTTTCCCGTCTCGTCGCTGATGTCAGATGGCTGGTAGGCGACAGGATTTGCTTTTCGAACCTCTGTTCGAGGTATTATTTCACACGTTGTCAACTGATTCTAGTGAATAATTCAATTTCCTCGTGAGGTGCGATTTCTGTAGCTGCACAGCAAATGATTACATTCACACATTAAAGCAATTAAAAGAACCTTCTGATTCCTTACTGTAACTGTGAAGCTTTTATTCGGTTACATTAATGTTTTTGGACTCAGAACTTTGTGGTTTGTTCCACGCAAAATGTTTTCCTCAAACTCTGAACTGATTTACATCACAAGCCTCTACAGTCGGTTCAGACAGTCGAACACATTCACCTCAGCAGTTTCAGAGACTCAATCCACTTTCATTTCTTCATTTATTTACTTATAATTATTTGAACTAACTACATCTCAGTTAGATAATTATAGATCACTGAATTCGCGGTAAGCATCAGGTTAATTACACCCATATTTAACCCTTAAAGGGTCTGAATGGGGCTTATTAACTATGTATGTGGCAAATAAATCTTAATTCATTCATTATCTCCCACTTTATCCTCTATCAGGGTGGCGGTGGGGTTCCCCATGCCCATCCAGGGGAGAACGTCTCGGGCGATGGGCAGATACACCCAGGACAGGGCGCCATCGCTGGGCACACACTCACTTACACAGACACACTCTACATGGGGCAATTTTGAGAATTCAATTGACTTGATCCATGTTTTTGGACTGTGGGAGGAAACCGGAGAACCCGGAGGAAACCCACGCAGACACGGGGAGAACATGGAAACTCCACCCAGATGGGAATTCGAACCGGGAATCCCTAGCGCTGAGAGGAGAACGTGCTAAACCACTAAGCCACCGTGCCGCCGCAAATAAATCTATTTTAGTTAATACATTATATTAGTATATTAGTATATATAATAGGCGGCACGGTGGCTTAGTGGTTGGCATGTTCTCCTCTCAGCACTAGGGATTCCCGGTTCAAATCCCCATCTGGGTGGAGTTTCCATGTTCTCCCCCATGTGTCCACGCGGGTTTCCTTCGGGTTCTTCGGTTTCCTCCCACAGTCCAAAAACATGGACCTTGTCAATTGAGTTCTCCAAATTGCCCCATATAGAGTGTGTATGTGTAAGTGTCTGTGTGTGTGAGTGTGTGCCCAGTGATGGATTGGCGCCCTGTCCTGGTGTATCTACCCAGCGCCCAAAACGTTCTCTCCTGGATGGGCATGGGGAACCCCCCCGCAATCTTAATATAGGATAAAGCGGAAGATAATAGATAAATGAGTATATACAATATTGGTAATCCTCTGAATTGCGACTTAATTAAATATACTGTCACCTCCTGGGACAGGACTCATCGAGGTGGGGAATGGGGTTCGATGAACAGATTATATTGAATACAAACTTCACGTTCCTGTCACAGCTGTGAACTCTCCACTCCTATTCGTGGGGAGGTGGCCAGGTTCCTCCCACATCAATGTTTAAATATAAAGACATGCTGCAGGCTGAACTGAAGACACTAAGTCGTCTGACCCCCCGTCTGACCTCCCATTAAATAAAATATTAGTAGTTAGCATGTTCTCCTCTCAGTGCTGGGAATTCCCGGTTTGAATGCCAATCTGGGTGGAGTCTCCATGTTCTCCCCGTGTGCGCGTGGGTTTCCTCCGGGTTCTCCGGTTTCCTTCCACAGTCCAAAAACATGGATCAAGGTCAATTGAATCCATATAGAGTGTGTCTGTGTAAGTGAGTGTGTGCCCAGCGATAGATTGGTGCCCTATCCTGGGTGTATCTGCCCAGCGCCTGAAACGTTCGCCCCTAGAACTCCTAGATTAAATAAATAAACACAGAGACGAAGTGTTTGTTTAAGATTCTTCCTAACACGTTGGGTATGATTTTTTTTATTTTTTTTATTTATTATTCAGTCTCATCCAGCTGATTCGTTTTATCCCTAATCCCCATGTGGCTTCTGTTCTGCGTGGCACAAAGCCACAGGGCAGTAAGTGGTTTTACTTAACGGCATAAAGCACCAGACTGCGGGTAGAATCAGGTTAGAGACTCATACAGCTCTGCGACGAGGATGAGAGAACAGCAAGGCGGCAATCTTCCCGACATCCAGGCTGGTAGCAGGAACACGGCTCTGTTCTCCGCTCGCCGTCCTGGCAGCGGCAGCCGCGCTCATGCGCGCAATTCTATTTTTATTATCTCACCTGTCTAATATGGTGGAGAGTATGATTAATAACAGCGTGCCATATCTGTTGTAATGAAACCGGCTACATACCACGTCATGTTCCTCGCCGTATCAGCAGAGCGCTGATAGAGTCCGCTGCCTCTGATGTGATATAAAGATCTGCACTCACTATTTAGCTGTTGTGTGGTGAAATGTGGGGCTCCAGATGGTGTTGATTATAATCTGGAAAATGTATTGCGAGTTTCTATGTGCACACACACACACACACACACACACACACACACACACACACACACACACACACACACACACAGAGAGCACCGAAAGTCAGCAGACTGAACAGACTATTATTTGGAGGAAGTTAAAGACTCAATTCCTTTATTTCTTTATGTTCTAAGCCATTTATCCTAAAATAAGTTGTAGCCTATCCCATCACTCGTTGGGTGAAATGCGGGAAAGCACTCTAGACACTTCAGTACCAGTCGGTCCCAGAACAGACACTCACCAAACAATCCACGCCTCTCCAAAAAGAGTGAGAGAACATGCAAATAGCACACAGCAAGAACTTGGGATTCTGTGAGCATACACACACACACACACACACACACACACACACACACACTCAAACATACACACTCAAACATACACACTCAAACATACACAGATAACCACAAGTTTGCTGTTTACAACATCCATCTATCCATTAGCCTAATCCTGTACTAGGGTCGTGGGGGGTTCCCCATGCCCATCCAGGGGGCACACCCAGGACAGGGCGCCAATCTATCACTGGGCAAACAGTCACTCACACTCACACACACTCTATATGGGGCAATTTGGAGTATTCAATTGACCTTGATCCATGTTTTTGGACTGTGGGAGGAAACCGGAGAACCCGGAGGAAACCCACGCGGACACGGGGAGGACATGGAAACTCCACCCAGATTGGGATTCGAACCTGGAATCCCTAGCGCTGAGAGAACATGCCAAGCACTAAGCCACCGTGCCGCCCTTGTTCAAAACAAGTTGTTTAAATAAAGAAATTCAGCTGCATTCACTGTAACTCGACCTTTTTGCACGTCACATCTCAGAGAGAGAGAGAGAGAGAGAGAGAGAGAGAGAGAGAGAGAGAGAGAGTGTTGTGTATTACAGTGTGGACAAACCCTGGGTCACATGACCATAGCGCTTTATCACATGTAATACAACCTTGTTTGGTACCGAAACCTCCGGCTGAAAGCCAGCGGGTCGGTCTGCGAGCGGAGAGCGAGTGAGGCAGACGATAACATCAGTTCCGTGATGAGGTCACGGGATAGGTCGCTTTCTGATGACAGGTAACGCCGCACAGACGGAGCGCCTCACTGTGGTGCGTCAGACCCTCGGCCTTTTTTTTCAGTTCCAGTGAAACCTGTATATTTGAAAATGTCATTAATTATGAGAGAAAACGATTCGAATCCATCCTGAATTCACGTTAAAATGCAAAGTCAGCAGGAATATAATGGGTGCAGTGTACAGTGTCATCCAACGCACTTCCTGTTGCTCTAAACATTGTGTTGAGTAGAGAAGAAAGTTGTCAGAAGGTTCTCCGTAGGTTTTTTTTTAACTCTTTTTTTATACTTCATTAAATTAAAAGAGGCGGCACGGTGGCTTAGTGGTTTAGCACGTTCGCCTCTCAGCGCTAGGGATTCCCGGTTCGAATCCCCATCTGGGTGGAGTTTCCATGTTCTCCCTGTGTCTGCGTGGGTTTCCTCCGGGTTCTCCGGTTTCCTCCCACAGTCCAAAAACATGGAACAAGTTAATTGAATTCTCAAAATTTCCCCCTATAGAGTGTGTCTGTGTGAGTGAGTGTGTGTCCAGCGATGGATTGGCGCCCTGTCCTGGGTGTATCTGCCCAGCGCCTGAGACGTTCTCCCCTGGATGGGCATGGGGAACCCCACCGCGACCCTAATAGAGGATAAGCGGGAGATAATGAATGAATAAATGAATTAAAAGAAAGGATTAACGGTCTCCCGCTGCTCTCATCTGTCTCCTGAGATAAGGACCTCAGTCTCACACGTCTCCTCTTGAGTTTTGGTGGAGATCTCAGTACAGTCTCAGATTTGCCAAAATGTATTAACTCGTTAATTAAAGTCAATGTCAATCAATGTGATCTCATGAGGCTGTGGTAGCTCAGTGGTCAGGTTGTTGGGCTTGCAGTCTAATGGTTGGGAGTTCAATTCCCATAAGGGGGGGGGGGGGGGGGGGGGGGGGGGGGGGGGGGGGGGGGGGGGGGGGGGGGGGGGGGGGGGGGGGGGGGGGGGGGGGGGGGGGGGGGGGGGGGGGGGGGGGGGGGGGGGGGGGGGGTAAAACAATGGGGATACATGGGGACACATGGGGATAAAACAAATCGGCTGGATGAGACTGAATAATAAATTTAAAAAAAATAAAAAATCATATCCAATGTGTTTGGAACAATCTTAAACACTTGAGGTTCCCCATGCCCATCCAGGGGAGAACGTTTCGGGCGCTGGGCAGATACACCCAGGACAGGGCGCCAATACATCGCTGGGCACACACTCACTTACACAGACACACTCTATATGGGGCAATTCGGAGAACTCAATTGACTTGATCCATGTTTTTGGACTGTGGGAGGAAACCGGAGAACCCGGAGGAAACCCACACGGACACGGGGAGGACATGGAAACTCCACCCAGATGGGGATTCGAACCGTGAATCCCTAGCACTGAGAGAAGAACATGCCAACCACTAAGCCACAGTGCCGCCCGTTGATCTTCCAATGAAAACTAAATGAGAATCATCAATATGTCTCACGAGATAACAACGATCAGCATTTGAGCAAATCAAATTTCCTTTGGGAATAAAGAGCCCAGACTTTCAGAGTGTAAGCTGCATGAATATCTAATTGAAGAGTCTTCATTATTAAAGACATCCTTTATCTGTAAAACGTTCAGCCTGCAGTGATGCTGATTTGAGGAGCTTGGCATCCAGACTGAAGGACTGGTTCGGTGTGCTGCATCAGGACGCCAACCGCGATCTGAAGATCTCTGCCAAAGACAACGGTCAAGGACGTGAGTGGACGTGTCTCCACGTCGTAGAAGGATTAGCAGTTAGATTATCATCGCCAACAACGTTCTTGCGTTCTTCCTGTCGCAGGTTTCGACACCAGCATTTTGCCCATTTGCAAAGACTCTCTTGGCTGGATGTTCAACAAATTAGACATGAACTACGACCTCCTGCTCGACCAATCAGAGCTCAGTGCCATTTACCTGGACAAGTACGAGCTGTGCATGCGGCCACTTTTCAACTCCTGCGACTCCTTCAAAGACGGGAAGCTCTCCAACAACGAGTGGTGCTACTGCTTCCAAAAACCAGATGGTGAGGAAATGGAGTTCAGGTAGAACGTGTGGGAAGACGTTCTCGGGTCTAAATGCTTTGGGTTCTGTAATGTGTGTTTCGGGCAGGTCGGCCGTGTCAGAACGAGATGAACAGAATTCATTCCCAAAGCCGACGGAAATCTCTTATAGGTGGGTTCACCGTCATTACTCAGTAATGTGTGTGTGTGTGTGTGTGTGTGTGTGTGTCTGCTCCAGATCCCTGGCTTGAACGGCCTGTAATTGATTTCAATTGTAATGGCTTTCAGTGTGATTTATGTGCATCCACTCTTGATCTTTTCCTCCGTAATCAATAACCCACGCTCCAGCGCACTGTCTCCCCCGCAGCGCCCACCTCCGGACCCTTTCAACCCAATGGGCATCAATAATGCCACACAATCATAACTGTTTCATAACTCACCCTACCACAGGGTACGAAACGAGCGCCCGAGCGTGCATTAATGTGAGCGAGTGTGTGGGAGTCATATCATAGACAACATTATAGACACCCCGCCACTTACTGTACCTATCCCGGGTGCCTAGGTATGGGGCCTATAGAAAATCATTATTCCCATCTGTTCCAGCCATGCCGCATGAGCGCTGTCGTGTTTTTATTCTTGTCCTCTGCTTTATTCACTTTCCTCCGTGCTTTATCTTTCATCCAGGAGTGTTTGTTCCCCGCTGTACAGAAGACGGATACTTTAAAGCCACGCAGTGTCATGGAAGCTCGGGCCAGTGTTGGTGTGTAGACAAATATGGCAATGAGATTGCAGGCTCCAGGAAACAAGGGAACCCAGTCTGTGGTGGGTTGCTGCTTGACCCCATAATTACTCTTTGGTTATTACATTTTTTTATTGCTCTATCACGCTACCTAAGGCCAAACACAAAGCCATAATAGCGTGTTATTTACTGGCGGTAGTGGCATTTCAGACAGCCAAGGTTACAAGCGAACGAGGGAAGCGAAGAAAGCGCATTGTCATGTAGGACGCTGTGTGTGAGAATGTGATGGCACGTTCGTATGAAGGAACGTGCCATTAAAGACAAACCTGCTGTTAAAGACGCGTGATGTCACAGCACATTAATTACATTCAGTCTTTTATGTTTTGTGCAAATGAGTAAAGAAAGGAACGTAAATAATTCTGAAATGAAATTAAACCTGGCGGCACGGTGGCTTAGTGGTTGGCATGTTCTCCTCTCAGCACTAGGGATTCCCGGTTCGAATCCCCATCTAGGTGGAGTTTCCATGTTCTCCCCGTGTCCGCGTGGGTTTCCTCCGGGTTCTCCGGTTTCCTCCCACAGTCCAAAAAACATGGAACAAGTCAACCGAGTTCTCCAAATTGCCCCATATAGAGTGTGTCTGTGTGAGTGAGTGTGTTCCCAGCGATGGATTGGCGCCCTGTACTGGGTGTATCTGCCCAGCGCCTGAAACGTTCTCCCCTGGATGGGCATGGGGATTCCCCCCCCCCTGCGACCCTAATAGAGGATAAAGCGGAAGAAAATGAATGAATGAAATTAAATATGTAGGCTCCAGGTTTGGATCCCGAACTGGGTGGAGTTTGCATGTTCTTCCCGAGTCCGTGTGGGTTTTCTCCAGGCTCTCTGGTTTCCTCCCACAGTCCAAAAACATGGATTCAAGGTGAATTGTCTGATCCAAAATGCTCTAAATTGTCCCTATATGTGCCCAACGATGGATTGGCGCCCTGTCCTGGGTGTATCCGCCCAGCGCTCTCTCAAACATTCTCCCCCTAGATGGGCATGGAATCCCCCCCCACACATTTGGACTGCAGTACCCCATGACATGCAGTGCTTTACCGTCCAGCAAAAAACACAATACATTTTATTGGCGCCTTAAAATTCACAGTCTTACAGACTCGTTACTGCAGATGGTTCTAGACTTTGTCCGACTTCCTGCTCGCTGTCCTGTAAAGCTCTGCAGTAGGTGTTACTGAATACTAAACACCTGATGTAATTAAAACAGTAGAACCCTTAAGCCATGTCCTTAATTAAAAACTGCACCCCACTGACACCTCCATCCGTCTGTGTGCAGAGGAGGACCAGGAGACCTCGGGTGATTTCGGCAGCGGGGGGGCGGTGGTTCTTCTCGGTGACCAGGAGGACGAGGAACCCTCACCAACCCGGCAGCGCAGGCAAAAGGAAAAGCGGGTCCGGCTCCATCCCCGCGGGGCCATCGAGGACGACGATGACGAGGAAGATGAGAAAGAGGACGACATCGGCTATGTGTGGTAGCTACATCCCCCCATGTCACCCAGGGCCACCCGGGGGACTCCAGTGGAAATGCACAGTTCTGAAGCCATTCCAACTCCACAATCTGGATCGAAAGCTCAACCTCAACTTTCTTCGTCCTTTTTTTTTTAAATGTTTTATTTAATTTGTATTTATTGATTGATTTTATTTATTTGACGATCGTGCTGTACTCCACATTCTGATCCCGCTCAACAAAGACGCTCGAAACACTCCATCTGACTGGAAACGCCAACCAAACTCTTACGCTCTGACTCTTACGCTTTCACGCCGGATCTTCGTCATCAATCCTTCATCCTCGTCCTTCCCGTCCTTCGTCCTCGTCGTTCGTTTCCGTCGAGCTTCTGGGGGTGAATCTGAAGCCCCCCCGAGAGCTGCCGCTGTAAATATTTCTCTTCAGACAGATGAGGTACCATGTTCCCCTCTGTTCCAGAGTCTCTCACCCTTCTAGAAGATTCCTCCGTGTTTTAATAGCTCGTCGTGCAGCCGCCCGCAGGCTCGAACGCCGGGGATGATCCGGGTCTGTTCTAGAAGGTTCTAGTGAGATTCTCATTGGGTCTATGCATGATCCCCACTGTGGAGGTGAGAGAGGATGATGTTTCTCAGCTGGTGGCTAATGATAAGCCAGTGAGCATTTTATTCTTTATAAATGCCGTTGTTTGCTGCTGCTCCGCTTTATTTCGTTGTTGGCTGGTCGCCGCGGAGCTTTCACCGATCTCTATGTGTGTGTTTATATGTGACTTCATTTACCGAACGTCCGATTGTCATAAGAAGCCATTATTCGTTATTGTTTCAGTGCCGTGCCGTGAGGTTTCTAGCTCTCTCAATCTGATCTTGACAGACCATCAACTTCTTCCTGCCCTTTTCACGATTGCTCTAAATGCCCTCTCACTCAGAAGCAGAAATAATGCATAGGGATAGAAAACTCTCGCAGCTCCTTCGCTGTCACGGTGGGCGCTTTTGTAAGCTGGGCCGGGGGCCGGGGGCCGGGGGCCGGGGTGCTTTTGTCGGGGGAAAAAAAACTGTTCTCAACGTGAATCCAGCTGCCATGTCATTTTGACATTCTGCTGAGGAAATGGAGGCTGTCTGTTAGAGAAGTGTAAAGTCTGAAATCATTTTGATTTATTAACCAATGAACGAAGCAGAATGGGACACGTGGTCAGCACGTTCGCCTCTCAGCGCTAGGGATTCCCGGTTCGAATCCCCATCGGGGTGGAGTTTCCATGTTCTCCCGATGTCTGTGTGGGTTTCCTCCGGGTTCTCCGGTGTCCTCCCACAGTCCAAAAACACGGATCAAGTCTAATGAGTTCTCCAAATTGCCCCATATAGAGTATGTATGTCTGAGTGAGTGTGTGCCCAGCGATAGGTTGGCGCCCTATCCTGGGGGTATCTGCCCGGCGCCCGAGACATTCTCCCCTGGATGGGCATGGGGAACCCCCACACAACCCTAATATAGGATAAAGTGGACGATAATGAATGAATGAATAATGCGACACACCCACGGCGTTAAATGCAGGTGTGTCATTCTGACCCAGTGTCACCGGTTTAGAAAATCAAGCACCTTACTGTACGTTTGGGACGATGTGCATGCCTCCAACAGTTTAGAGAAGGCCTTTTATTGTCCCCTAGTTTGCAAAGCCAAGTTCACGGTTTGGGTGAGTTTGAAGGGGACAGAGCCCTGATCTATTCCCATCCAACAGCTTTGAGATCAGTGTCTCACCTCACAAGGGTGAAAAAGCCCACAGGCACTTCGGAAAGAAGTAGATGCTGTTAGAACTGCAACGGAGGCTGACCTTTGAATGAGGTACCTTATAATGCTATGCCATTATCTCCCGCAGGTGTCCTATGTAATGCGTCCGAATAATTTTGTCCCTATAGAGTACGCCATGTGAGAATCTGCTTTCTCACTCTAAGCCGGTGCTCTGTTTATTAGCGCCGTCGCTTTCTGTATTTATTTGTCTCTCGTGTTTATTCACTCAGTTTTAGTGACTCAGTACTTCACCCAAATTACAGCCGTTTATTTATATGTGCACATTAATTCAGCTTACTGTGTATACGCACCTCCAATGTGTCTGTTTACCAGAAGAACGTCTCATTCCTGGAAAAATCATCAGCTCATTTAATCGATAACACATTTGCACACACACATAGAAACACAAACACAAGCTCCAGTACCGGGGGGGGGGGGGGGGGGGGGGGGGGGGGGGGGGGGGGGGGGGGGGGGGGGGGGGGGGGGGGGGGGGGGGGGGGGGGGGGGGGGGGGGGGGGGGGGGGGGGACTGGGTGTATAAGTCTGCTATAGTCCTTGCTGTAATGTAGACCCACTATGAACCCCCCACCCCCACCCCCCAACCTTCCAATCCCACCCCCACCCCATCTTTATCCCTGGCTTTGCTCTCTTTGCCCGTCCCGCTCCGTCTCTAGTGTTCTCAGTCTGATTCCCGTTTTCCTCTCCCATCCTTTTTCCCAACCCCACTCCGTCCCCCCCTCCGTCCCCAACCCCCCTGGAATGTTGATGTTCTGGACCGACCCACCTGCTGTTTGTACGGTTTATTTGGGTTTCTTTTCAGTTTCATCTGTAAAATGGTTTCATGAGAAAATGTTTGTCTGAATAAATCTGGAGTTTGTTCTTGTCCATTTCGTCGCCGTCTCTGTGTCTCTGTGTTTTTTCTTCCCACCCCAAATGCTAACCATCATTTCCAGTAATGACTTTTTCACGCACAGTCGGTAGTGTGTTCAGGAAATGATTTGCTTGGTGAGAGTTTTAATCTGCAGAGCTGCTTAAGCAAATTATATTGTGTAATTACTGCTATGGTCTCCATACAAGGAGTTGAATGAGCAATTTGGGGCTATAGAATTAAAATGTATCCCTCACGCAGGCTTTTCCGAGCGCCGACGCTCGGTGTTAAGAGAGTTAGTCTAGTGCAGGTGAAGAGCTGTCATCAGTTAGACGTTCTTATTCAGCAGCTGTCAACAGAATCAATGATCACTTCACACGAGCATGTGATCTCCCTCCATCTTTTATTCTTTTCTTTTTTTTTTTCTTTTAGAAGAAAAAAACCCTCACTTATTTATCCCGCCTCACATCTTTTAAGGATTTGTTTTCATTAAAAAAAAAAACAGCTTGTCTATACATGTCATAATTGATGCAAACCTTTACTTATACATTTTTCCGGATGTTTTAGGTTTAAAATTATGACAATTGAATACTCAGATTGATTAGTTGTAATCAGTATGGCTTCAATGCAACAAATCAATGCTTTTCTGATCAAACTAATGTTTGTCCAGGAACGAGCTGACAGGACCTGTAAGCGGAACCTCGGTCCTCTCCTCAGTCGCAGTGTCTTTTCCATGACTTTGCAGGTGTTTAATTCTTCATTAATTTTTTTTATATTTCAGAGCTGAAGGCACCACTCAATCTCTCTTTGGGAGGAGATCAGAGGAGAACTGGAGGACACAGCCGAGGTACTGCAAAGAGAAAAGGAAATAAAGAGCGTGACAAACAGGACAGTTTCACTGTGTGAAAAGTTTACAGCTTTTAAACTTAAAGTGTTGAATAAATGCCAGCACCTAATAATTTTACCATGCTTTTGGTGAAGAGCTGCTGAGAGAGCAGGTATTATGTGGTTGGCACCTTATTCCTATCCCAGCAGTGTCACTGAGGTGTTTAAATGAAACTACAGCAGCACTGCTGCACTAAAACCCTCTGCAGAACTGACAATAAGCAATATATCACCCAACTTATACCTGTCCTGTGATGGTCCTGACCAACAGAGAACAGAAAACCAACAGGAAACAGATGGACTACAGTCTGTAATTGTAAAACTACAAAGTCCATCTATATGATAAGTGGAGAAAATATATAATGGAGCAAGAAGGGGGAGTATATATATATATATATATATATGAATTTATATAGCAGCATGGTGGCTTAGTGGTTTAGCATGTTCTCCTCTCAGCGCTAGGGATTCCCGGTTCGAATCCCCATCTGGGTGGAGTTTCCATGTTCTCCCCGTGTCCGTGTGGGTTTCCTCCGGGTTCTCCGGTTTCCTCCCACAGTCCAAAAACATGGATCAAGTCAATTGAGTTCTCCAAATTGCCCCATATAGAGCGTGTCTGTGTAAGTGTGTGCCCAGTGATTAATTGCCGTCCTGTCCTGGGTCTATCTGCCCAGCGTCCAAAATGTTCTCCCCTAGATGGGCATGGGGAACCCCACCACGACCCTAATAGAGGATAAGCGGAAGATAATGAATGAATGAATGAATGAATATATATATATATATATATATATATATATATATATATATATATATATATATATATATATTGCATTTTAATTGTAATTTTACTGTTATGATAAGAACCATTTGATATTGACTGCCTGATCCCCGGCCATCAGTGTAACAGTCTAATCTTGTGGCAGATTTATGATTCAGGATTTATATATTAATACTTAACTGAAATAATAATTATCATCATGCCATGCTTCACTTCCTGCCTCCCTGTGGATCTCAGTTAATCATAAAGCTGATCCACACGACGAGAAAAATTCCAGCCTATTTCTGCCTACAGACATCAGACGCCGCTTCGTTTCTGAATTTTCACCTTGTTACCGACTCATACATTAACCAAAACTGACACCATGTCAAGGAGGTGTCAGAGGTTGTGCGAGGAAGTAGAATACATTTTCTTTTAAATGGGCAAATTAATATTGCATATACACAATTTATTACTCATTAATGTTGCTCTTGTCTAGTTAATAGGGGAAGACTGACCTTGAACACCCACTTCTACTCAGAAAGTACACAACTGAAACTCTGACTGTGTGACTATTGATGGAAAGAACAGAATCTTAACATCACACTTCTTTTTTTTTCTCTTTCTCTTGTTGGATGTGTTTTGGTTGTTTTTTAACCCTGGTGGAGGTGAGGTCGGTTAGGTTTGCAGTAGTGTTGTTTTACTATTATTATTAATGCAAACAAAGAAGCGGCATTTTAAACACAAGTGTGTCTCAAGGTCTATATAATATCCATTCATTCATTCATTATCTCCCGCTTATCCTCTATTAGGGTCGCGGTGGGGTTCCCCATGCCCATCCAGGGGAGAGCGTCTCGGGCGCTGGGCAGATAGACCCAGGACAGGCGCCAATCCATCGCTGGGCACACATTCACTCACACAGACACACTCTATATGGGGCAATTTTGAGAATTCAATTGACTTCATCCATGTTTTTGGTCTGTGGGAGGAAACCGGAAAACCCAGAGGAAACCCACGCAGACACGGGGAGAACATGGAAACTCCACCCAGATGGGGATTCGAACCGTGAATCCCTAGTGCTGAGAGGCGAACGTGCTAAACCACTAAGCCACCGTGCCGCCCTGATATAATATCTATCCATCCAATATCTTCCGCTTTATCCTATATTAAGGTCACAGGTGTGTGTGTGTGGGGGGGGGCAGATAGACCCAGGACAGGGCGCCAATCCATCGCTGTCCACACACTCACTCACACAGACAAACACACTCTATATGGAGCAATTTGGAGAACTCAATTGAATTGAACCATGTTTTTGGACTGTGGGAGGAAACCGGAGAACCTGGAGGAAACCCACGCAGACACGGGGAGAACATGGAAACTCCACCCAGATTGGGATTGTAACCCGGAATCCCTAGCGCTGAGAGGAGAACATGCTAAACCACTAAGCCACCGTGCCGCCCATATATAATCTATACCTCTAAAGCTACAGCAGGCAGATGGAGCAGTGAGGATGGAGGGTTTATTGGGAGGCGCTCCGAAATAAACACGCTGCGTGGGTGGGAGGAATCGCTCAACTGAACCGACTCTTTTGATTAATAGCTTTGCCGATGAAGTTGAATCTGTAAACCGAGTCGGTTATAAAGACGATTCCTTACAGAGTGAAACGCCTGCGTGTCGCGAAACAAGTCAACAAAACAAAAGGAAAACCCGAAAATCAGCGATTTAACTCTCTGTTATAAAGTAAAGAAGAAGAAAACAAAAAGATAGCGAACAGGTAACAAGTCTAACAACTTTAGTCCCCGTGTAGCAATGCTAAGTGTTTAGAAACCGCACAGTTACGAAGAAACGGTGTTATTGGAACATCCAGCCATTAACATCCACTTTACTCCCTACTGGGGTCGTGTGTGTGTGTGTGTGTGTGTGTGTGGGGGGGGGGGGTGATGTTCCCATCCAGGGCAGAACGTTTCGGGGATTTGGGCAAATACACCCAGGACAGGGTGCCAAGCTATCACTCACTCACACAAACACTCTTTATGGGGCAATTTGGAGAATTCATTTCACCTTTATCCATGTTTTTGGACTGTTGGAGGAAACCGGAGAACCCGGAGGAAACCAAAACGGGGAGAGCATGGTACTTTTTTTTTATTGCAAGTAAATAGGAAACGGCGGCACGGTGGCTTAGTGGTTTAGCATGTTCTTCTCTTAGCACTAAGGATTCCCGGTTCGAATCCCCATCTGGGTGGAGTTTCCATGTTCTCCCCGTGTCCGCATGGGTTTCCTCCGGGTTCTCCAGTTTCCTCCCACAGTCCAAAAACATGGATCAAGTCTAATGAGTTCTCCAGTTCTTCTAATCAAAGATAAAGCGGAAGATGAATGAAGGAATAAATAGGAAACCCGGGGGGGGAGGGGGGGTGTTACTGTTTACTGCTATTGTTATTTATTATTATTATTTTAACAGTGAAGACTTCTTAAACTAATTTTCACTCATATTAAAAGTTTTACTTGCTGTATAACGTTATACAGAGTGTAGCTTATCAGTTTCTTATATTGATGTTATTCTGCTGTGACGGGGAGGTGCTGCTGTGTTAGGTGTGTGATGCTGATGTAAGTGGATCAGATGCCGCAGTGCTGCTGATTTGTAAGATTCATTTTTTTTTATTCTCAGTGACTCGACTGGTAATCCATCAGTTTAACGCTCCTGGGATCGTCTGTAGTTTTAGAGATTTTTATTTTTTTTTGTAGTGTGTATGAACTGGCGTGATGGAAGTGATCTAATTTCCCCTCAGCGTCACATTTAACGTTTCACATTTAGTGAAGTGAGCACACGTGGGCGGGGCGGTGGGCTGCCCTGTGCAAGAAGCCCAGGGAGCTACTGGGGTCAGGTGCATTCAGCCATAGTACTTGGTGGGATCGGGAATCGAACCGGGGACCTTCATGTCACATGGCTGGTTCCTTAACCACAAGCCTTCTACTGCCCCCGTCTTTTGGGTTTAGCAGCCAGCCACTACGTTTTAAAGAGCCGTTTAATGAGTCAGGTTACAGGGCTACTGAAAATGACTGATGTGAGGAAACCGACCACCTTTTGTGTGGCGTCAGTCGTCTATTTGTCATCACGCCTGTTTAGGCAGCAGGTGTCAGATTGTCAGGCTGATGGCTGCTAGAACACTCCTCCACCTGAACTGCAAATTTGTGTTTGGCAGCAGAGACGTGGAAACAGTCGTGACTGACGGTGGATGATGTTACGCAGAATGATGGATTACGATGTCGACCGGCGTAGAGCTCTGATAAAAGCTGATTCGTCGGGGGAACGCAATCGCTAGCTGGTTAGTTTGCTGAAATGGAATTATATGTTGAGGAAACTGAGAATAAAAGTGACGTGAAAAAGTAAAAACGGGGACAGACAGACACAGACAGACCGTCTTACTGATCCTAACAGCCAGTAATAAAATACGATACACAATATGAGACGGCTTAGTGGTTTAGCACCTTCGCCTCTCAGCTCTAGGGATTCCCGGTTCGAATCCCCATATGGGTGGAGTTTCCATGTTGTCCGCGTGGGTTTCCTCCGGGTTCTCCGGTTTCCTCCCACAGTCCAAAAACATGGATCAAGTCAATCGAGTTCTCCAAATTGCCCCATATAGAGTGTGTTTGTGTGAGTGAGTGTGTGCCCAGCGATAGAATGACGCCCTGTCCTGGGTCTATCTGCCCAGCGCCCGAAACGTTCTCCCCCCCCCGCCACCCTAATATAGGATAAAGTGGAAGATAATGAATGAATAATATGAGACACATATTACAGGTGAGAGAATGTACTGTATTATTCTGTATGTGATGCATGTGATGAGAGGCGGAGCTCGGAATCGGGTGAGGTGATGCTTCTCTATGGGATGTGCTAATTGTGTTAAAATCTGTGTGTCTTGTGAATGTTTAGAAGAGAGGCGAGACGGAGAGGGAGAGGCAGAGAGGGGCGAGGGTCTTGGCTGCAGATCCAGCGAGGTGCCAATAAAATAACATAATGTTGAACTGTATTAATAATGAGAGCTGTGTTTGGTGCTGATGATGAATCCTGTCTTCGCTCCTCATGTCCTCGGCAGGCATTAGAGGAAAAGCCGTCGATATTTTCTGCTTAATCCTCTACTAGGGTCGCAGCGTGGTTCTCCATCATTCTCATCCGGGGAAGAACATCTCGGGTGCTGAGCAAAGACATCCAGGACAGGCACCAGCTCAATAACAACAGGCAACATGAGCATAACAACATTACTGATGCATCTAAACGAGCAAATGAAAAGAAAATACTTAATGCCTCGACACGGACCCGTTGCGGGAACGTTTACAGTCCCCTGATCTTTTCTTATCCCAGACATTTATCGGAGGAGGTGGTGCGTGCCATGGCGAAAATGTCGGTACCTCCATCCAATTTGCAGCAAATTCGCAGAGCTTTTCCTTTAATTTGCGAGGACCAACGTTCCCGCAGAATCACTTCACCACCTGGTGGAACCTCGGCGACCGAAATCGCCCTGCTTCTGAGGTCTGAGATGCTACTGGATGTGTGTAAAGGGATGAAGTAAATTGGATTCTGATTCACGCCGTCATTCATTAGCGGTGCTCGTGTTTTCGCGCTCATGTGTTGCCTGTAAATGTTTTCCTCTTTTAAGTCGACAGGGGACATCAGATTACACTGTATGCGCCTAAGCCGCCATCGGAATGCAGCGCCGCTCCCGCGCTCTCCCGCTCGGCTCAGCCGCCGGTATCTCTTCTCTGATTGATCTGTTCGGCGCAGAATTGAGTGACGCATTCAATTGAGGATTAGTCACAGCCTCTAATATCCAGAGGGGATCTTTTTGTACTAAAGCCTCGTTGCATGCACTGTGGGGAAAATGGAAAATCAATAGACCAGCATAACAGTTACAATCATTTATTCTCTGTGCGATTCGAATAAATATGATGTAGCTTTTATTCTTATTTAGAACAAAATTGGGTTTATTATAAAGTGGAGCGAGATGAGTTTGCTGGTTAATCACATTTATTCTAGGGGAGTCTGAGGATATACATAAATATATAAATATATATAGAGCTGCAACAGGATTTCACAGCGTCCTCGTGCTCACACACACGGATCTGAAAAGATCAATTAAATTAACGTTAAAAAAGCAGCTGCGTCATTTGTCCCACTGCGTGTTATTATAGCAGAACCATGGGAGCTGTTCTTTCAGTGCCATATAAACACATTAAGGCCTGTATACGCACCACCACACAGCCATTGGAACCAATACAGAACAATCAGAAGACGCGGGAGCTTTTTTAATGCAAGGCACTGAATTTTGCCGTTGTTTTTAACTCAGTAATTCTATTTTTGTGTCCAGCAATGATTTTAGAACACGCTGATACAAGTACAGGTTCATTCATCCATCCGTTATCTTCCGCTTTGTCCTCTACTAGGGTCACGGGGGGGGGGACGTTTCAGGCGCTGGGCAGATACACCCAGGACAGGGCGCCAATCTATCGCTGGGCACACACTCACTCACACAGACACACTCTATATTGGGCAATTTGCAGAAATTAATTGACTCGATCCATGTTTTTGGACTGTGGGAGGAAACCGGAGAACCCAGAGGAAACCCACGCGGACACGGGGAGAACATGGAAACTCCACCCAGATGGGGATTCGAACCGGGAATCCATAGTGCTGAGAGGGGAACATGCTAAACCACTAAGCCACCGGGCCGCACACAAGTACAGGTTGTTGCTGAATAATAGTTTAATGTTAATGGAAGTGTATGTGTATTTACTAGAGATGAGACCAAGTGGTGCAACACTTTAACACTAACTTACTTTGTGCTTAAAGGAAAAACCCAGTTCTGTGTTAATGAATACAAACTTTAAGAGACACTTAAAATTTTATTTTATTTTATTTATTTATTTTTTTTTGCAGAATATAATATTTTACGTAATAATCATGATTATTTCCCAGACAATAATCGTGCCGTTAACATCTGTAGTTGTATACGATCAAACATCTAGCCGTGCGATACAGACAGTTGTACACTTGTGACTAACAGTTTGGGGAAGGCCCATGTCTGTTTTTTGCATAACTGCCCTGAAATGGAACAAAAAATGTGGTACATCACACCGGGTTTGGTGATGGGCGGGAGGACTCCGGACGGCCTGGGGCTGTTCTGCGGCGTCCAGAGTCGGCGACTCTCGCGCTGGACAAAAAAAACCGAGTCGGACTCGCCCATCACCGTTCCTTTTTAAAATGCTATAAAATACAATGATGGCTGAATGTTTCATCAATACAGTCACCTGTTATTATATTTCCAATAAACATCCCCGCTGCTTTCCTGCAGGCCATTAATCACAGGTGCTCTTTTATCATTAAGTGTGATGTGTGTACAGCATTAGATCTTGACATTAGGAGATATTTTATGAGCAGTGTGCTGGAGCCGGTGCAGAACGTACTGCTATTAAGGAAAAAAAATTATTTACTCTAATTAAAATGGAAATGTTAAAAAGAGGGGCGGCACGGTGGCTTAGTGGTTTAGCACGTTCGCCTGTCAGCGATAGGGATTCCCGGTTCGAATCCCCATCTGGGTGGAGTTTCCATGTCCTTTCTGTGTCCTCGTGGGTTTTCTCCGGGTTCTCCGGTTTCCTCCCACAGTCCAAAAACATGGATCAATCAATTGAGTTCTCCAAATTGCCCCATATAGAGTGTGTCTGTGTGAGTGAGTGTGTGCCCAGCGATGGATTGGCGCCCTGTCCTGGGTCTATCTGCCCAGCGCCCAAAACGTTCTCCCCTGGATGGGCATGGGGAACCCCACCGCGACCCTAATAGAGGATAAAGCAGAAGATAATGAATGGATGAATGAATGAATGTTAAAAAGAGGGGTGGCATGGTGGCTTAGTGGTTAGCATGTTCTCCTCTCAGCACTAAGGATTCCCGGTTCGAATCCCGATCTGGGTGGAGTTTCCATGTTCTCCCCGTGTCTGCGTGGGTTTCCTCCGGGTTCTCCGGTTTTCTCCCACAGTCCAAAAACATGGATCAAGTCAATTGGATTCTCCAAATTGCCCCATGTAAAGTGTGTGAGTGTGTGCCCAGTGATTAGATTGGCGCCCTTTTCTGGGTGTATCTGCCCAGCGCCTGAAACATTCTCCCCTGGATGGGCATGGGGAACCCCCCCACCCCACCACGACCTTAATATAGGATAAAGCGGAAGATAATGGATGTGTGGGATGTTAGAAAGAGGCAGGACAGGTATCTGTGTTAGTGCACAGAGTAAGCTGTGTGTGTGTGTGTGTGTGTGTGTGTGTGTGTCTGTGTGTGTGTCAGACTAACAAAGCCCCCCATCTCCCCTTTCGCCCTCCTCCTTATACCACTTTCGCTCAGTGTGATGCGTAAATGGCTTCCTTATATCAGCCCAGCACCACTTAGCAGAACTTGAGGGTATTTTGCGAGCAAGTCAACATGATGAATGCCAAAGACGCTTGGCTCTGTTTTGGAATCGCACTGCAGAGACCGAGGCGAACGCAGCCTACAGAAGATCAAATCCACCCAGACGGCCATAAAATCCTTAAAAAAACCCTGATATGAGGTAATTCTGTTCTTTTTTTTTTTTTTTACCCTCTCTAATGGCACACAGTCGTACGGCGCGGCCGTGCTGTTCGAACCCGCGTGGCACTTTTCCGTTTGGTGCTTCTCTTGCTCCGTCGCCGCGGATTCGGGATCGGTTTAATTATCAGGTCCGCGAGGTGCGAGATGGAAATCGGCAAGCTTTTTACAGAGCTCTGCACAAATCATTTAAAAGAGAGTTGTAATGTATGCAGCGATAACGCAGCTCTGTCTGTAAACACTCGCAGATTGCTTATTCCTAACAACCTTTTCGAGGTCTTTGTGTGTAATTTTTGTGCGTAGGCAGTTTCGTAGTCCTCACCTCATTACGTTAACTCTGATCTGGAATAGAACACGGCGGCATCTGTTCCAATTAAAAAGCAGACTTTTCACCTTCAGGACGAGCCGACTGTAATCCGATTGATGGAGGGACGTGGGCCACATGGAAACAAACTCCTCTTCAAGAGAACATTACAACTGGACCATCTGTGAGGCGATAGCCGTGGTTACAGGGTTTCTTCTCCAACCATAGAGTCTGCACCAACTTGGTGCTGCCCTTTGCTGGGATAGGCCTAATCCTGAGTGTATTTAAGTGCTCAGGGTATAGCTCAGTCAGTGGAGGGGCATTAACATGCATTGCTGGTTGGGTTTTATTTTTCGTTTTGCCCGACCCTGGGTGTCTGTAGGGAACCGTACGTCTTAAGTGACACTTAAGTGCCGCAAGTCAAGTTTCCTGCTGAATGGAAGAGCGACCGCCGTGCAGTACGACGCTTAATCCGTGCCCACTCCACACTCCGAGTGTCTGTGGTGGACAGGGGCTCCCCCTAGTGTCTCAGTTTAGTGATTGTCACTGCTCAAGGACTGTCTCTTTTGCCTTCTGTTTATTCATTCATTCATTCATTATCTCCCGCTTATCCTCTATTAGGGTCGCGGTGGGGTTCCCCATGCCCATCCAGGGCAGAGCGTCTCGGGCGCTGGGCAGATAGACCCAGGACAGGGCGCCAATCCATCGCTGGGCACACACTCACTCACACAGACACACTCTATATGGGGCAATTTTGAGAATTCAATTGACTTGATCCATGTTTTTAGACTGTGGGAGGAACCCAGAGGAAACCCACGCAGACACGGGGAGAACATGGAAACTCCACCCAGATGGGGATTCGAATCGGGAATCCCTAACGCTGAGAGGCGAACGTGCCAAACCACTAAGCCACCGTGCTGCCCGCCTTCTGTTTGTTTTAATTGATTTTGTATGGGGGTGCACACTGCCTGAGGCACCTGGTCGTAAGAGACATGTTGTAGTCGTGTCCTCTTTACGTCGTTTTGTCTTGACGACTATTTATGCAAAGCCTTAATTATAATCTCAGTTCCAAACCTAAATATAATGTATAACGACGTTCTCACCCAGGGTAGTTTAAAATCGACGGTTCACTGACGAGCATGTTCTCCACACTCTGTCATGAGGAGAACGTTCATTCATTATCTTCTGCTTTGTCCTATATTAGGGGGGGGGGTTCCCAATGCCCATCCAGGGGAGAACGTTTCGGGCCCTGGGCAGATAGACCCAGGACAGGGCGCCAATCTATCGCTGGGCACACACTCACTCACACATACACACTCTATAGGGGGCAATTTGGAGAACTCAATTGACGAACCATGTTTTTGGACTGTGGGAGGAAACCAAAGAACTCGGAGAAAACCCACGCGGACACAGGGAGAACATGGAAACTCCACCCAGATGGGGATTCGAACCGGGAATCGGGAATCTCTAGTGCTGAGAGGCGAACATGCGAACCACTAAGCCACCGTGCCGCATGAGGAGAACATGCAAAACGAAAACGGATGCTGTCCGTCCTAAGAATCGATCCCTGCAATGATTTTATTGTGAGGCTGAGGCGCTCACCGCTGCACAATTTTCTTTACACTATTTTTGTGAAAATAGGCTTTTACCCGTGGAGATCGGGACAGAAGGAGAAACGACCCTCCGGCAGACATAAGATTTGATCTAACAATCTATAAGTCACAGCAACAAAGCTTTAATCTCTGTTTCCTGTGTCGGTGTAATAGGTTTCCTTTGGGTAGTGTGTAATGTCAGCGACTGTAGTGATTAGTGGGAGTGATGCTGACTGCTGCTTCTCCTGCCCGACCCTGCGGTGACCTCGGTCTTTAAGCCCTTTCCACGTTTTTTTTCCATAGGGTTTTTTAAAATATCTTCAACAATGACATCACTGACGAGACGAGGACGTCTGGCCTCACCGACTTTCACTGATGGCCAAATCTCCAGCCTGTGATTTATCCACATTACACAGCAATTAAGAGTGTAGTGTAGATAAGTGCTCGTTATTACTCACAGCGTCTCAGATTGTTTTCCTGGGGTTCCATTTGTCCCGAACTCGAGGGCGGTTTGAAGAGACTCTAGGAATCTTGTGGGTGAATCTAATGATCTTTTAATGACTCGCCAATTGGCGTCGACGACGTGGAAGTAATAAAAGTTCCACGTCCTCGTCAAACTCCAGCGTGAATATGAAGTGCGTCATTAACGTATCGTTCCTCTTCGGTTCGCGGCTGAGCTTCGTTTAATACAGCGCTGAAACCTCGTCTGCGAGCCTCTCCAACACGCGTCTTCCCATTTTAAAGCCTTGATTCTGGAATAACTGAAATCAGGAGCACCCACCGAACTGTGATCGTTAATCAGGACCTGAGAGGTCTGAGGTGAGGACCTTGTCTGAGGGAGGGGGACGCATCGGGACAGGTGGGTGTGACGGATCCAGGTTGAGGAAAAGCAGATAATCTTTCAACACAGTCCAGTAGCAAAAACATGATGGTTTATAGATGGAGGGAGGGGGGGGAGCGGTGGTGGTGGAAAAAAGGCAGAGCTTTTATTTTGGGGGGAAACCAGGGCATGTTTGAAGAGAGAGAGAGAGAGAACATGGTGAGTGTTTTATTTCCTGCCATTTTACAGGGCAGGATGGGAGGGTTGATTTGGGTTGAAACAGACATTCAAGGCAAACAGCATCAAATGAAGATCGTCTGAGGTATGATTGATCTGCTACCAATCTCTCTCTCTCTCTCTCTCTCTCTCGCTCTCTCTCACAAACTGATTCTATCTGTATGTGAACGTCATGGTGTTTAAAGATCAGCCAGCGAGCAAACACCAGACTAAACAAACCCTCCGCTTTTCACAAAAGAGGGATGGATTTAAATATCCATCCATCCATTATCTTCCGCTTTATCCTATATTGGGGTCGTGGGGGAGGAGGGAGTTCCCCATGCCCATCCAGGGTAGAACATTTCGGGCGCTGGGCAGATACACCCAGGACAGGGCGCCAATCTATCGCTGGGCACACACTCACTCACACACACTCTATATGGGGCAATTTGGAGAACTCAATCAACTTGATCCATGTTTTTGGACTGTGGGAGGAAACCAGAGAACCCGGAGGAAACCCACGCGGACACCGAGAGAACATGGAAACTCCACCCAGATGGGGATTCGAACCGGGAATCCCTAGTGCTGAGAGGAGAACATGCTAAACCACTAAGCTAAACCAACCTATCGCTGGGCACACACACACTCACACACACACACACTCTATAGGGGGCAATTTGGAGAACTCAATTGACTTGATCCATGTTTTTGGACTGTGGGAGGAAACCGGAGAACCCGGAGGAAACCCACGCGGACACAGGGAGAACATGGAAACTCCACCCAGATGGGGATTCGAACCGGGAATCCCTAGTGCTGAGAGGAGAACGTGCTAAACCACTAAGCCACCGTGCCGCCTGGATTTAAATAATACACAATATATCATCAAAGGTTTTGGGACATCTGAACATGGACGCTCTTCTTGGTTGGCGTTCCATTTCCAGCAAGACCAGCGTTCACTCCTCCATCTGTATACATGGAAAAGCACCCGTGAGATCAGACACTGATGTTCCGTTAGGAGACCTGGGTGCGGTCTCTAATCTAGTACATTAAAAGCGTTTGATGTTGAGATCAAGGCCCCAAACTCACGTCAGCATCCTGTACGGAGTAGTTTAGCTCACATTTCAACTTTTATTCCACATTTCAAAGTTGTTCATAAAAGTTAACATTCAAACTTCAACTTTGTACATTTTAATTACTCTGTAAAATGTAAATGTATACGTGCACCACATTTATAAACTCCGTTTTAAACTTAAATCCGATTTTTGTTTTTAAACGTATTTAATTTTTAGAGGGCGGCACGGTGGCTTAGTGGTTTAGCATGTTCTCCTCTCAGCACTAGGGATTCCCGGCTTGAATCCCAATCTGGGTGGAGTTTCCATGTTCTCCCCGTGTCCGCGTGGGTTTCCTCCGGGTTCTCCGGTTTCCTCCCACAGTCCAAAAACATGGATCAAGTCAATTGAGTTTTCAAAATTGCCCCCTATAGAGTGTGTCTGTGTGAGTGAGTGTGTGTTCAGTGATAGATTGGCGCCCTGTCCTGGGTCTATCTGCCCAGCGCCCAAGACGTTCTCCCCTGGATGGGCATGGGGAACCCCACCGCGACCCTAATAGAGGATAAAGCGGGAGATAATGAATGAATTAATTTTTAGTGAGCAGACTGTCATGTAAAGACATTTCTCAGCACATTGCGTCACTGTGTACAGTATGTGACAAATACGATTTAAAATACTTAAAAATTCTTGATTAGGAAGAACTTCTTGGGCGGCACGGTGGCTTAGTGGTTTAGCACGTTCTCCTCTCAGCACTAGTGATTCCTGGTTTGAATCCCCATCTGGGTGGAGTTTCCATGTTCTCCCCACGTGGGTTTCCTCCGGGTTCTCCGGTTTCCTCCCACAGTCCAAAAACATGGATCAAGTCAATTGAGTTCTCCAAATTGCCCCATATAGAGTGTGTCTTTATGAGTGAGTGTGTGCCCAGCGATAGATTGTCCTGGGGACCTGTCCTGGGTGTATCTGCCCAGCGCCCGAAATGTTCTCCCCTGGATGGACATGCCCCCCCCCCCCGCGACCCTAATATAGGATAAAGAGGAAGATAGTGAATGGATGGAGGAAGAACATTTTGCTTTATGCCCTGGGTCTGAGTCCTGCTGGAATAAGAAAGGACCTTCCCTAAACTGTTCCCACAGAATTAGAAGCATGCCGTTTCTGTAAAAGTATGGACTGAACGAAACCTCATATTTAACGATTCCGGGTTTGGTCCCGATACTTTTCTGCTTAATGGAGTGGATTTCCGCGCAGTGCTACGTATCTGTGGGATACAGTTTCTTCTGTATTGTTCTGCAGCTCACATGAAGCCACTTGAATATAAATGAGCTGATGTTGTTGCTGCAGAGATTAGAACTGACAAAGACTGGAGGAGACGGTGGGAGATTTTTTTTAACAATATGGTTGCCGTACGGCGGCGCCTGCGCGTTTTCCGTCAGCTCGGTGGAGTTGTTCTTTATACAATACACGCACCTCCTCTAACACCTGCAGTGGCAGCTGGTCGGCTCGGCGCAGTGTGGATCATGTTCGGTGGAATTAGGAGTGCGCCGGTGGAAAGCCGGCTCGCTGAGAGGCAGCTTTACAGCAGAGGACGGAATTATTCTAATGCTGCTCTTAATTGGGAGCAGCTTCAGTCCCTGAAGGACATACTGATTGATACAAGAGCTGTTCGTTAGGAGATCTGCTCCAGTATATCATCACATAATCATATCATACAGGGACATCGCTCTTTCTGCTGCACTAATCCTATATTCCATAGATGATGAGAGAGAGGGGGGGAGGNAGGGGGGAGGGAGGGGGGGGGGAGGGTGTTCATTCTGGTAGTTTTGAGTGTTATTCACATCGATGTGGTGAAGCAGCTTCAGATCTATTTTGAGATTTGGCTTGTTCTCTGCACTTCATCATGATGTTTTTTTTTGAGGGTTCCTCCACTTCAAGGTTTCCGAGGATCCAGTCTGCTTTACACTCGTGATCATCTTGGCCATTTTGCTGTCAGAGGTCGAATCGCACATCGAATACCAATATATTTGGTCAGGATTTTGAATTAATGCAACATGTGACAAACTGTTCGCCTCTCAGCGATAGGGATTCCTGGTTCGAATCCCCATCTGGGTGGAGTTTCCATGTTCTCCCCGTGTCTGCGTGGGTTTCCTCCGGATTCTCCGGTTTCCTCCCACAGTCCAAAAACATGGATCAAGTTAATTGAATTCTCAAAATTGCCCCATATAGAGTGTGTGTGTGAGTGAGTGTGTGCCCAGCGATAGATTGGCGCCCTGTCCTGGGTCTATCTGCCCAGCGCCCGAGACGTTCTGCCCTGGATGGGCATGGGGAACCCCACCGCGACCCTAATAGAGGATAAGCGGGAGATAATGAATTAATGTGACAAACTGTAGCTCACTTATCTTGTCTTTACAATTTCAGACTGCAGTCCATCTGTGTTCTTTGTTGTTGTGAGTCCCCTGTTGGTTCTCTGTTGGTCAGCAGCAGAACAGAACAGGTATCATTCGGGTGGTGGATTGTTTATTGTCAGTTCTGCAGTGACACTGATGTGTTGGGGGGGGGGTTAGTACAGCAGTGCTGCTGGAGTTTCATTTAAACACCTCAGTCACACTGCTGGGATAAGAATAATGCACCAACCAGATAATCCCTCCTCTGTGGTGGAACTATTGGGGTCCTGATCATCAGAACAGAATACACAGTATGTACTGTAGAACACAAACAGATGGACTACAGAATGGAATTATAGAACTACAAACAGCATCTTTACAGTATGTGAGAACATGGACAATAAGTCAAACCAAAAGTGGGCGTGTCCGTACATCTGATTAGCACTTTATATTAAGGCAGTAGGACGTGGACCTCGTCTTTATTGAGGACGTCAGTGTGAGGCGCAGTGGGTTGGACCGTGAACAGTGCACCACGTGAAACCTGCAGCTCCCCTCAAGTCTAACAACTGCCCCGCGTCTGAGAATTGGTGGAAAACCCGAATGCAACAGGTGGAACAGCAGCTGGGTTCAGCGGGCTTTCCACTGGAGGGAGGGAGAAACCGGAGCAGAGGTGCAGTCTGTAAATGGCGATGACATTTTGATTTGGGTCTTTTTTCTTTTTTTTCCCTCAAATAAAAAGGAGTTTAATGGTGCCGTATGAAAATTACTCGTGACGCCGCCGGTTGGTGTGCCGCTGGCTTTCATTCTCTCTTCTTCAGACCTTCTTCATCTGTCCATCTTCTGTCTTTTCCTTTGACGTCTGATGCTGTGCTCTCGTGGCTGCAAAACAACACACAGATCCCCATCAGCCTGCCTCAGTGGGCGTGTGTATGGCTGCTTGAATGTTAATGAGTTGTGTGTGGCAGCTTTGCTTATCGACTGCTCTAAAGGCACCCTGTCAGATGTCTAGCAGGGTGTGTGGGGGTGTGTCTGTGTGTGTGTGTGTGTGTGTGTGTGTCTGGGTCTTGGCCTGGGTGTGGGTTGTATGTGTCTGGGTGGGTGTGTGTGTCCAGGGCAGAACGTTTTGGACGCTGGGCAGATACACCCAGGACAGGACGCCAATCCAACGCTGGGCACACACTCACTCACACAAACACACTCTATATGGGGCAATTTGGAGAATTCAATTGACATTGACATTTTTGGACTGTGGGAGGAAACCGGAGAACCCGGAGGAAACCCACGTGGACATGGGGAGAACATGGAAACTCCACCCAGATGAGGATTCGAACTGGAAATCCCCAGCGCTGAGAGGAGAACATGCTAAGGTGTCTATTTCAATTTACTAAAATAATTACCATCCGTTTCGTTATCTTCGGAGTCTTTGTCTGCGTACTCTGGAAGCTTTCTCTGCAAGGTTTTGCTCTTACATTTACATCAGGAGCTATATTTAGAAATGACCCTTATTGCATCACAGTCTATTGATCATGGCTGTCTCACCTACTCGAGCTGGTCAATAGGATTATGTGATTCAGCCGCATTACTCAAGAAGGTCATCATTTCCCGATCGTATTGAGCAGACGGCGACCCGAGGGTCTTGAGCTGCAATAAGACTATTGGCCAGCGTGAGGTCAGCAGATGTATTCCATGTGTGCTGTGCACTCTTTAACATGCAGTACAACTTCAGCTTAATCCTGTATTGAAGTCGCTATATAGGGGCAATTTAGAGCATCTAATTTACCTTAAATCCATGTTTTTGGACTGTGGGAGGAAACCACAGTGGTGGGGGGGGATTCCCCATGCCCATCCAGGGGAGAACGTTTCGGGCGCTGGGCAGATACACCCAGTACAGGGCGCCAATCTATCGCTGGACACACACTCACTCACACAAACACACTCTATATGGGGCAATTTGGAGAACTCAATTGACTTGATCCATGTTTTTGGACTGTGGGAGGAAACCGGAGAACCCGGAGGAAACCCACGCAGACACGGGGAGAACATGGAAACTCCACCCAGATGGGGATTCGAACCGGGAATCCCTAGCGCTGAGAGGAGAACATGCTAAACCACTAAACCACCATGGGGAGAACGTGCCATTTAAAAACAGAGGATCTGGTTTATTTTTATGAATATAATTTTTACATGGGCGGCACGGTGACTCCGCACGTTCACCTCTCAAATCCCAATCTGGGTGGAGTTTCCATGTTCTCCCCGTGTCCGCGTGGATTTCCTCCGGGTTCCTCCCACTGTTCAAAAACATGGATCAAGTCAATTGAGTTCTCCAAATTGCCCCATATAGAGTGTGTCTGTGTGAGTGAGTGTGTGCCCAGCGATAGATTGGCGCCCTGTCCTGGGTCTATCTGCCCAGCGCCCGAAACGTTCTCCCCTGGATGGGCATGGGGAACCCCCCCCCCCACCCTAATAGAGGATAAAGCGGGAGGTAATGGATGAATGGATGAATTTTACACCCCACGCATGCTTACAGTACAGATAGGTGGAAAGTTATGGACAACTTCCCTAATTAAATTTTCTAAATAGCCCAACAGGCTTGAGAGTCTCCTAATGTGCTTGTTCAGAAGCGTGTTTTGGTTGCACAGGAACATAATTAATCAGACTTAATAATGATTGTGTTATAAATATTAAATTAACTCCCACATCATGTAATTGGTTCGCAAAGTGCCTTAGCACAGACACTCTCCTAATTACACACTCACTTCCTTCATTCTCTGGAGCTCTTGAACCGCACAGTGTGTAGTATAAACCACACGATGCCGACGTTTCGGATTCTTTAAAATGCAGATAGAATGAACTTTTTAAAGCTTTATAAAGTCTTTATTATTAAGGTTTAGAACTCCTGGATTTCACGCTGACCTTGCGAGCGTTTTAACGCAGGCCTGTTTTGATAGAAGTGCATGCGAGAATGCTCATATTACAGGGGTTTTGAACCCTGAAATGTGACAGGGGACGGCATTATGGGAACGTGGGCCTGCCGGATTCAAGTGCATGAGAAAGAATGAATGGAAAGAAAAAAAAAGTTTTTCAATAAAAATAAGTAATTCAAAATAACCTCAGTTCACCTGAACGTCTGACCTCTACAAATCATATCGTACCTCAGGGGGCACGACTTTTACTACTTTGTATGGGCACAGAAGTTTCCCCCCAAAAAAACCTGTACGCGAAATAAAAAAAGGAACAAAAAGGGGCCACCTACTGATCTGCCCCCGACGCTGCTACACCTCCTGTGCCGAGATTTTGGAAGGAGCCTTCATCCACCGCACTGTCATAAAAGGAGCACAGCCTGAGATGGAGCAGAGGAGCAGCTGGGATAGGCTCTAACACACATTAATTTGGAAAATGACTGAGTATTATAGTTGATTTCAGCACCATGGCCAGCACACGCTTGCGGGTCTTTTGTGGATATTTTAGACTTCTTTCTTTACATAAACATAGAGATCGATGATTCACGTCTTTTTATTGGACCAGCGGTCCTGCAGGACGCCCTCTATGGACTTATGGTGTTTTCCTATTGTTAAATACGGGTCACCTGATCATTACACAATCTCTACATGGCCGTCCCACACTGGTGATGCTTCCCGGCCGCTCAAGAAGGATGAGTCCCCCACTGAGCCTCCGGCCTCCCAAGGTTTCTTCTTTAAGATAACAACATAGTCTTAAGTTAGAGATTTTTTCTTGCCACTGTCACTTTCAACTTGCTCTTTGGGGGTCCAAAGGTTTATAACACTGTAAAGCTGCTTTGTGACGATGTACTATTATAAAAAGCACTATAGAAATAAATTACTTGAACTTGAACTTAGGGCGGCACGGTGGCTTAGTGGTTTAGCACGTTCGCCTCTCAGTGCTATTGATTCCCGGTTCGAATCCCAATCTGGGTGGAGTTTCCGTGTTCTCCCCATGTCCACGTGGGTTTCCTCCGGGTTCTCCGGTTTCCTCCCACAGTCCAAAAACATGGATAAAGTCAATTGAATTCTCCAAATTGCCCCATATAGAGTGTGTTTGTGTTTGTCTGTGTGAGTGTGTGCCCAGTGATGGATTGGCCCCCTGTCCTGGGTGTATCTGCCCAGCGCCCGAGACGTTCTCCCCTGGATAAAGCAGAAGATAATTGAATGGAATGGAACTTGAACTTACTAAAGACCTCCAGCCAAAGGAAAGTTGTGCGGCGAGTGAAATTTTTGAGGTAGTGTGCCATCGCAACCTGGAAGCATCTGGTGATTTACAGGAAATCAAACAGAACAGTGGCCATCAGCCGTAATGATCATTGCAATGATTGGCCTTTATTCCCAGCGGGAGCGATTTGTAAGCGTGCTGGAATGCCAGTCTTAACTCAAAGCTGCACAGCTGGCAGAGATTACACTCATTGATTGCGGCACGCTGGCCTGTTAGCGGTGATTGTTGTGCACTGTGCGTGCCTCCCCCTGTAGGATCGATCAGGCTCCGTCATGACACCGCTGAACTTTTTAGGATAATGACCGCTATCTGCTCTGAAAGACGGAAGCAGCAGCTCGGTGGTAACGTACACTAAACTGCACCGTGGACGTGGGCTCTGAGCATGAGGGGAGGTAGCGCTGTCCGTGGGTTCTAAAGGAGCCGGGTTCTAGAGATCTTTCGGCTCCAATCATTTGGAAATAAATCCTATCCCACAATGATTTATGGATATTTAATATTTTTAATTCAGTCCCTCAGCGCTGGGGATCAAGGTTGGAATAACGATCTGAGTTTCCATGTCCTCCCCGTGTCCGTGTAAGTTTCCTCCTGGTTCTCCAGTTTCCCAAAGTCCAAAAAACATGAATTCAGGGTAAATTCATTCATTCATTATCTCCCGCTTTATCCTCTATTACGGTCGCGGGGGGGTTCCCCATGCCCATCCAGGGGAGAACGTCTCGGGTTCTGGGCAGTGGACCCAGGACAGGGCGCCAATCTATCGCTGGGCACACACTCACTCACACAGACACACTCTATATGGGGCAATTTTGGAGAATTCAATTGACTTGATCCATGTTTTTAGACTGTGGGGGGAAACTGGAGAACCCGGAGGAAACCCACGCAGACACTGGGGAGAACATGGAAACTTCACCCAGATTGGGATTCGAACCAGGAATCCCTAGTGCTGAGAGGAGAATGTGCTAAACCACTAAGCCACCATACCGCCCTCAGGGTAAATTGACTGCTCTAATTTGCCCCATGTAGTATGTGCCCAGTGATGGATTGGCACCCTGTCCTGGGTGTAATGTATTGATACTGGTTCGTTGTGTTGTGTAAATTATTCCGTTTACCTCGTTATAATGATGGAAAAGTCCCTCACTATAGTCCACTACAGATCTGAACCTCAAACGTTCAGAGAACCTTGTTTGTGTTACACTGTTACCTGGCTGAAAGCCACCCGTGTTGCCATCTCCATCCCTTTTGTGTGCAAACCGCTTTCTGTTGAAGCCAAACATGTTGGAGGCAGCCGTTCAGAGCACCTGCTGCCATTACGCTGGTAGAAGTACTGTGTGAGTGATGTGTTTGGCATGTTCTCTAATATCCTGATAGATTATAATATCTGCACTCTCAGAGCTCACACTCTGCACAAGATACAGACAATATATTCAATGATGCTTTTATTCTATTTAATTATTATTTAGTGTGTGACGTACACAGAGACTGTATGGCTGGTGGAACTTCAGACACATTACTTACAGTACCAGTTAAAAGTTTGGCCACGCCCCCTTCTTGCTTCTTTGTCCAGTTTTTCCACTTATCATAGAGATGGACTTTGGAGTTTTACAATTCCAGACTGTAGTCCATCTGTGTTCTTTGTTGTTGTGAGTCCCCTGTTGGTTCTCTGTTGCTCAGGAGCATCACAGGACAGGTATCATTTGGGTGGTGGATTGTTTATTGTCAGTTCTGCAGTGACACTGATGTGTTTTTGTTTTAAATGGTTTAAAAATAGGTGTCTTTAAGGTCTTATCGGTGGTCAATGGACTAAAATAGTCCCGCTGTGTCGGTACTCAGCGCTGCGCGAGGTTGTTAGTTTGGTGCACTCAGTAACACACGAAGCCCATGGTGTTAATTGAGTTTAATGAGAGAAACTATAAGTAGCTGCTCATGTTTACATCGTTTTCATTAGTTCTACAGCGGAGCAGAAAGTAAGCCGAGCTTTAAACAGATGCCGTACACAGTACCGATTCACCGCGCCACTTAATCACTTACAGAAGGGGCTTCCTTTAAAGAATCGAACACGATCGGAGCCAAATACATGATGCATATGAGTGGCTACGCTGAACTGTTTAATCAGCACTATTTCTAATGTTTATGAATCTTTAACCGTTTGCACACTGTTTATGTTGCAGATACACCATGAGGACCGGAGACGGGATTCACCAACATGATGGAGATGACCTTACTGCCATCATCCTGCTGCCGTCGCCGCGGGAAACTCTCCTCACGCTGTGCCTCGCCTCGCCTCAGATATCTGCTCCTGACCATGAGAGGAACGTCCGGCAGGTGCGTTCATTAACTTTAATTATTGTTAGTTAGTTATTGCATGCAGGTCCAACTTTCTCACCCCGGGCCGTGTCCATATGTCCGCGCCCAGGTCACACTTACTTACACTATCAGTCTAAAGTCTGCGACCGTGCCGCATGGATATCTAGATCTAAAAATACAGAATTGGTTTGATTTCGGTTGCAGCCTCTAAAATTCTCTGTGTATTCCTTAAATTTTTCCAATTTCTGGTGATAAGAACAAGTTCATTTATTTACTGTCAGAACAACAGCTTTATCTCTTCCTTTAAATTCTCTCTGGTGATTGTTCCTCCATCATCAATCAATATCACTTCATTTAGCTGCAATACGCAGAATGTGGCGTTAAATTAAAGCCGTGTTTGGGTTTCATCAGGATCTGATTATTATTATTATTTTTAAGTAATCCTTTTCTCACGGCTCTACTGATCTGCACAGATTCGTTTGATTCTAATAGAGATCCTGTTTTTTCATTCGCATCTCTGTATTTATTACTCTAAACTCGGTGTCACGCCGGCCAGCCGTGTGCAATTGGACAAATGGAGCTCGTGTTTAGTGCAATTCTAGATAAATGGGTGGAGGGCGATGAGAAAAGCCCAGCCATATGGCGCCGCAGTCACGGGGAAATGACTTGACAGACTGTAGCAGGTGAGTTTTATTAGCATTTCATTAAAGGGGAAGTCTGTGAGATGGTTTGATTTGCTTGTTGGGGAATTGGTTTGATGAAGCTTCTGGTAATATCCTGGTCACAGAGATCTGATGAAAGGGTTTGAGCAAACTCATCTTCTGTTCCATCTTCTGTTTGGTATTCTGAAAGCCTAAATTCTAAAATCTGGACTGATTGATCTGGACTGTACTAGATTCCTAGATGGAGCTGTTGGACACGCCCCCTTTTTGCTCCATTCTCTATCTCCTCCACTTATCATATAGATGGACTTTAGTTTTAATTGTAGTTGTAATTACAGACTGTAGTCCATCTGTGGTCATTGGGTTTGTGGGGCTGATGAGCTTTGGGGTGAGGCCTTCTAAAAAGGCAGAGCTGCGAAGCACAGTTTCGTGGCTCGTTTAGGGTTGGATTTATAAATCACTATAAAAGCCGGTCGACTACCTCTGTGTTCATTAAGGATCATAAACGTCTGCGAGGGTAATGTAGTGTGGGTTATTGGCTATACTTTATCTGAGCTCATCTTCATCGTACGGTTTGGAGTCATCACCTGACCCTTACCTTCTAGAATATGAAGCTCTGTTAACACTCCACGCCTCGTGGTCCATTCATGTCTTCCTTGGTGACTCTCCTCTGTGACATGACGGAAGGTTCGGGGGTGATACCGGACCCAATCACATCTCAATCACATCTCATTAAAATCTACATTACATTCAATCTACTTATAAAGGTGGGCGGGTCAATGGAATTGATTGGCATACTGTTTCCATAACTATGACCTATTATTATTATAATTATTATTTTTGTTATTATTAGTATTATTATTACCACAGTGGCTTAGTGGTTTAGCATGTTCTCCTCTCAGCACTAGGGATTCCCGGTTCGAATCCCCATCTGGGTGGAGTTTCTATGTTCTCCCCGTGTCCGCGTGGGTTTCCTCTGGGTTCTCTGGTTTCCTCTCACAGTCCAAAAACATGGATCAAGTCAATTGAGTTCTCCAAATTGCGGAAGATAATGAATGAATGAATTATT
>JAFMOD010000292.1:1275758-1286927 GCA_019802435.1 Corydoras maculifer | reverse complement strand
TGTGTGTGTGTGTGTGTGTGTGTGTGTGTGTGTGTGTGTGTGTGTGTGTGTGTGTGTGTGTGTGTGTGTGTGTGTGTGTGGGAGTGGGAGAAAGCTGCCACTGAATAAGTATCTGTGTGTGTGTGTGTGTGTGTGTGTGTGTGTGTGTGTGTTTGCTTATGTGTACTTTTGTATGTGTGTATTTCTGTTTGTGTGTGTGCGCGTGTGTGCATGCATTTATCTGTGTGTGTATGTGTATGTGTGTATATCTGTGTGTGTGTGTGTGTGTTTGCTTATGTATGCTTGTGTGTGTATGTGCTTGTGTGTGTGTGTGCATTTATTTGTGTGTGTATGTGTGTGTATATATATTTATCTGTGTGTGTGTGTGTTTGCTTATGTGTGCTTGTGTGTGTGTATTTTCTTATAGGTGCTTGTGTCTGTATATTTGTGTGTGTATGTGTGCTTGTGTGTGTGTATATTTCTCTGTTTGTGTGTGTGTGTGTGTGTTTGTGTGTTTTAATATTCATTTGTGTGTGTATTTATTTGTGTGTGTAAAAGTTGTCTAACTGGAACAGTAATGCAGAGGTCAATAGAAATGTCACTGTGGTGGATGATCCTCATCTCTTCAGTGATGTTGGTGGTGGTGTGTGTGTGTGTGTATGTGTATGTGTGTGTGTGTGTGTGTGTGTTGTGCTGGTTACCTCACAGCTTTTTGTTTAGCAGTTGTTTTAACGGCGACGCTGTTGTGCGTCCTGAGACCGTACATGATCGTGTTCGTCCGGTCGCTTCCCTCGCGGTCGCCTGCTCGTCGTCGGTCTTTGATGGACGGAGACAGTGATATAATGGATGACTTGATTATAGTGATGACTCCCATTGCTGTCTGTGAGGCAGCGAGGCGAGTGACGTACAAGTGAAGTCCCCACCGATAACATTTTGATTCCCGGTAGGGAGCCCGAGAACCTCAGAACTCGCCCGTCACACTGGAGATGAGCATTATCCCCCACCGCAACCGCCTGCGTCCTCACATGATGCAGAGAACGCAGGCAACGCAGCCCTGTCTTCTGAAGCTCTGTCCTATTTTTATCTTTATTTGTTTCTGAATCCTTCAGATTCTCTCGTGTTCTGTAAATACAGGTAATCAGGTCGGACTGAATGTCCAACTGGATCAGAGCCGTTTTAAAACCCCGGCTTATCGGCAGAGACACCTGAGTGAGAGAGAGAGAGAGAGAGAGCGAGAGACAGAGAGAGAGAGAGAGAGACAGAGTTCTAGCTCCCGACTCAGAACATGCAAAACCTCGTGGTCATGATGTGTGAATGTTTCCTCTGGGCTGTTGATCATGTCCGTCTTAATAATCCTTCAGTAGATGCATGCAGTGGTACTGATGCAGCTAGACACAGTGTGATTATGCACTGAGCAGCCAGTAGGGGTCACTACAGAAGGACCCTACCCTGCGACTACAAATTTTTTAACATTTATAACCATGGACATATATATATATATATATATATATATATAGGCAGCACGGTGGCTTTGTGGTTAGCATGTTCTCCTCTGAGCACTAGGGATTCCCGGTTCGAATCCCCTGGGTGGAGTTTCTTTGTTCTCACCGTGTCTGCGTGGGTTTCCTCCGGGTTCTACGGTTTCCTCCCACAGTCCAAAAACATGGATCAAGTCAATTGAGTTCTCCAAATTGCCCCATATAGAGTGTGTCTGTGTGAGTGAGTGTGTGCCCAGCGATGGATTGGCGCCCTGTCCTGGGTCTATCTGCCCAGTGCCTGAGACGTTCTCCCGTGGATGGGCATGGGGAACCCCACCGCGACCCTAATAGAGGATAAAGCGGAAGATAATGAATGAATGAAAAAAATAATAATTCATTCATTCATTATCTTCCGCTTTATCCTCTATTAGGGTCGCGGTGGGGTTCCCCATGCCCATGTTCCCCAGGGGAGAACATCTCGGGCGCTGGGCAGATAGACCCAGGACAGGGCGCCAATCCATCACTGGGCACACACTCACTCACTCACACACTCTATATGGGGCAATTTTGAGAACTCAATTAACTTGATCCATGTTTTTGGACTGTGGGAGGAAACCGGAGAACCCGGAGGAAACCCACGCAGACACGGGGAGAACATGGAAACTCCACCCAGATGGGGATTCGAACCGGGAATCCCTAGCGCTGAGAGGCGAACATGCTAAACCACTAAGCCACCGTGCCGCAAAAATAATAATAATAAATATATATTTATATATATTTTTTTCTTTTGCACACGTGGCACAAGGGGGGGCACCGCAGTGTTTCATCTCATCATCATAAAAGTTTACAACTGTTTACATACTTACTTAATGTTTACTGCATACGTTCTGTTGGATGGTTATTGTACTGTGTATTGGTGGTTGTGTAGTGGCTGTTACGTGTAGCACCTTGTTCTTGGAGACCGCTGTCTCGTTCCACATGTACTGCACAGTGCTTTATACTGTTGAAATGACAAATAAAACACCCGAATACCCGCTTGGCTTGCTGAAAACCCATTCGATAATGCAATGTCTACTGCCTCATTTTGGGGATCTTCAGGACACATCGGTGTGTTATGACTCGGATTAATCTCGCTGTTTAAATCCTTGGAGGGAGTTTGTCCCGTTCAGACGGAATGGCTCCTCACTGTGGCTACAAATCTGATAGGGGGGTGCGGACATGCTTCGAACAGCCTGCCCTGTCATGTTCCTGGAACTAATCCACGATGACTCTTATGGCAGGATGCACTGTCCCGCTGAAGGTGTCAAGCTGACATACAGGATGAGCTTCGATACCCACAATGCTCTGGGCCCAAGAACCCAGGGTTTGTCACGAAAACGTCCCCCTTACTATAATCAGCTTTAACAACCTGAACTGCTGTCAGCCGACACGAAAAGGTCATCGAACGATGAACAGGTGATTCGGTTCTCCCCTTGTCTGTGTGGGTCTCCACCGGGTTCTCCGGTTTCCTTAAATGGTAAATTCCATCCATCCATTATCTTCCGCTTTATCCTATATTAGGGTCGCGGGGGGGGTTCCCCATGCCCATCCAGGGGAGAACATCTCCAGCGCCGGGCAGATACACCCAGGACAGGGCGCCAATCTATCGCTGGGCACACACTCACACAGACACACTCTATATGGGGCAATTTGGAGAACTCAATTGACTTGATCCATATTTTTGGACTGTGGGAGGAAACCGGAGAACCCGGAGGAAATCCACGCGGACACGGGGAGAACATGGAAACTCCACCCAGATGGGGATTCGAACCGGGAATCCCTAGTGCTGAGAGGAGAACATGCCAACCACTAAGCCACCGCCCCTAATTCAAGGTAAATTGTCTGCTCTAATGCCACTATATGCCATATATAGTGGATGCCACTATATGCCACTATATAGTGGAAGGGGCTTGGTGGTGGCTTAGTGGTTAGCACATTCGCCTCTCAGCGCTAGGGATTCCCGGTTCGAATCCCCATCTGGGTGGAGTTTCCATGTTCTCCCCGTGTCTGCGTGGGTTTCCTCCGGGTTCTCCGGTTTCCTCCCACAGTCCAAAAACATGAACAAGTTAATTGAATTCTCAAAAAATTGCCCCCTATAGAGTGTGTCTGTGTGAGTGAGTGTGTGCCCAGCGATGGATTGGCGCCCTGTCCTGGGTCTGTCTGCCCAGCGCCCGAGACGTTCTCCCCTGGATGGGCATGGGGAACCCCACAGCGACCCTAATAGAGGATAAGTGGAAGATAATGAATGAATGAATATATAGTGGAAGGCCGTGGAGTGGGGGTGCAGATACAGGGAGGCGGGACATGTGGGTGGTTGGGGTGAATGAGGAGGATGCTCAGGACGGCGTGTTGTTTTCCACTTCCCACTCTTTTCTTATGAAACTGCATTTCCATTCAAAGTAATGATTATTTGCTGAGTTTAACTAAACAAAACTCGTACAAAAAAAAAACAAAAAACAAAAAAACAAAACAGCGTTCAATGCTTTGTACAGGCCGAGTCCTTTTTTTATTTTTTATTTTTCTAAATCCGTAAAATGCATTGTAACATTTAAATGTGCAGCGGGTTGCTCCCGGTGGTGGAGGCATTAAGCCTAACAATCTGCAAAGTGCAAAATCCAGCAGCATTTTTCAGCCCCAGTGTATACATTGTGTTTGTACTGTCAGCATGTTCTTGTATTTGTAGGTTAATTAAAGTCACTGAGAGAAGATCAATAGCACAGACTCTCTTTTTCAGCACCAATACACACATTGTCCCCCGAGATTTATAGACTAACAACTCCACAAAGAGGACAGGCAGACGTTTGCGAACACAAAGTGGCTATTTAATGAGGCTTTTTCTTAAGAGGGGTACGGGTACGGGTGTAATGGATCATCCCTCAGCTGTAGCGTTGAGCACAACATGTTTGGGATGATAAAGCCTTTAGCGTCAGCTTATTTAGAAATGTTACGAAACAATAGAAAATCTGCTTTCATTTATCTTAAAGAAACTTCAGGCTGAAGAGATTCAGAGGTGAGAGAGCCTCATCAGAAGAACAGAGAAATAAAGCAAGCTGCCGAAATGAGTTAAAGTCTGAGTCTGTTCGCTTCAGCCGCCGTGTTATTGGTTTGGAGGTTAAACCAGACAAATGGCTCCTAATAGACTCTTTAACAAGTCTGGACTCAAGTTTGTTATAGAAAGCACACAGAACCCAGAGAAGTAGAGTATTTATGAGAATCCTGTGTTCTGACCCAAACCATCATTGGGATACTTCCTCGTAAGTCGCTTTGAATGAACGCTTCTGCCGAATTTGGGCTATATTTGGGCCTCATCCCAGATGGCCTGAGGGTGGATTGTCCAAATACATTTACATTTACATTTACATTACATTTGGTCATTTATTGGACGCTTTTATCCAAAGCGACTTACAAGGTGAGCACAGGGTTAATCATAACATCCCTGGAGCAATGAGGGTTTAGGGTCTTGCTCAAGGACCCACACTGGTAACTTCAGTGGACCTGGGATTTGAACCCCCAACCTTCGAATTAATAGCCCAACACCCCAACCACTGAGCTTCCTTGGCCTTATGAATACACATTATTCACCAAGTGGCGTCCCTGGATGATGCGTCTGGATGATTTATGCCCAAACATTCATTCATCCATCCATTATCTTCTGCTTTATCCTCTATTAGGGTCGCGGTGGGGTTCCCCATGCCCATCCAGGGGAGAACGTCTCGGGCGCTGGGCAGATACACCCAGGACAGGGTGTACACACTCTATATGGGGCAATTTGGGAACTCAATTGACTTGATCCATGTTTTTGGACTGTGGGAGGAAATTGGAGAACCCGGAGGAAACCCACGCAGACACGGGGAGAACATGGAAACTCCACCCAGATGGGGATTCGAACCGGGAATCCCCAGTGTTGAGAGGAGAATATGCTAAACCACTAAGCCACCGTGCCGCCCCTTATTCCCAAATATGTAACATAATAAAACCCAGTGTTGTAATATCTAGCAATGCGTCTTGTTTACTCAGATCCACTTGGATCAGCAGACCTTCGTCCGACTCTCACAAAATCCAACACTGACTCGAAAGCTGGAGTGAAAGCTAATTTAAATGTAAAGTTCAATAACTCTAAAGGAAAGGGCGTTTTTTTTTTCCCGCTGTGTGCAGACCTGCTCTTTATTAGCAGCAGTATGGAAGTTTGCTGCGCTCTGCTGAAATGACAGAACGTCCCTCAGATAAGAAGAAATGAGCTCGGAGGTTGTGGCTCCACGCTTCTGAATTTAAAACTCTCGCATCGTTGGAGGGGCTCCGTTAAGTAGCTCTCATTTCCTCCGCATTTTCTATAATAGGACGTTCCGTTTAAAGTGAACATCGGCCGAACCCTCGAGGGTCTGTGCGTGATGGCGCGAAGGCCACAGCAGAGCCATGTCTGATACTGGGGTGTTGGTAGCTCCGTGAGACCACAATCTGAAGGTCGGAGGTTCAAATCCCAAGTCCACCAAAGCTGTCAACGTTGCTGTATGGAGGATCCTGTGTTCTGACCCAAACCATCATTGGGATACTTCGTCGTAAGTCGCTTTGAATGAACGCTTCTGCCGAATTTGGGCTATATTTGGGCCTCATCCCAGATGGCCTACCGACTCAGTGAGGGTGCATTGTCCAAATACATTTACATTTACATTTACATTACATTTGGTCATTTATTGGACGCTTTTATCCAAAGCGACTTACAAGGTGAGCACAGGGTTAATCACAACATCCCTGGAGCAATGAGGGTTAAGGGTCTTGCTCAAGGACCCACACTGGTAACTTCAGTGGACCTGGAATATGAACCCCCAGCCTTCGAATTGATAGCCCAACACCCAAACCACTGAGCTACTTTGCCCTTACGAATACACATTAGTCACCAAGTGGCGTCCCTGGATGATGCGTCTGACTGAGAAACCAATGGAATCATGTTTACATTCCGATCTGGGTGGAGTTTCCATGTCCTCCTCATGTCCAATGCCCCCCCCCATCCCTCCCTCCAAACACACAACTCATGTCCCTGATGAAAGACCCACAGAAGATGATGGGATGAATAACAAAACAATACAAATGCACAAAGCACCACCTCATCCCAGCAGTGTGACAATTAATTGTCTAGAGAAACTGTCCTGCGAGGCGGTTCGGCGGTACACGGTTCCCCCGAGAAGATCATAACAGACACATCAACCAGATCATGTTATTTATAAGATATCCACCGGAGCCGTTACTCGATGACAATGGCGTCATGCTCGGTTTCAGAGGCAGCTTTAGGAACGGCAGATGAAACTGCACTCATTAAGAGTTTCCCTGGATTTGGCAGGATTTGACTAATCAAGTGTCACTCGCACTATTCATGTGTGAATTTGTGTTGGATTAAGATGTCAGCGTGACTCTCTTGATGTGGCTCCTCGCTGGATTTGTAAGGGGAAGGTTGTAGTTACCTGCTGCTCTGATTAACTCCAACCATGTCGGCAACGCGGCGCCTCTCATCCACATCCGAGCACAATGCCTCTGCCTCTCCCCTGAGTTCTCATTAGAAGCAGCATCACTGTTTTATATACACCGGCGACGGGATGAACGTTCCTGCCTCTCCTTCGCTATTGATTATCGTGTTTTTCGGTTTCGGGTTCGCGTCAGTCCTCTCGCTCTGGAGTCGGTCAGGAGGTACGACGGGAGGTACAGGTGCTCTGCTCGAACAGACCGAATGTGCTCGCGTGTAACCGTAGACATCAACAAATAAAAAACCCACCAGCCTGCTTATTAGCCCCGCCCCCATTTCCACACTCATTGTTTTTTATTACGTCCACCTACCATAGACAAATATACCTCACTATAAGAATTGGGACATCTGCACATGAAGGTCAGACACCGATGTTGGATGAGGTGGCCTAGCTCACAATCGCTGTTCTAATTCATTCCCAAGGTATTCAGTGAGGTTGTGGTCATGGTCAAGTACTTCAACACCAAGTGTACCATTACGCACCTTGCTTTGTGCGCTGGGGCAGTCATGCGGGGCCTTCCCCAAACTGTTCCTACAAAGACAAAAGCATGCCATCCCAAACGCATTTGGTGATGGAGCAGTTTTACATAATCACTAAGCATTATAGCTGCCACGAAAGGGGCGGAGTTAAACTCCCAGTCAGGTAATCTATGTTTGAAAAGCAGGCTATTGGATCCTAAACACTTCAATCAGCTGATTTCATCAACGCATTCAGATATTGATCAGATCTGCGGATGGAGCGTTTTTGCCGGTGCTCAGCATCTCGGTTGAAGGGCAGGTTTCTTCAGGTCAGCGAGAGAGGGGGGTGCTATTGAATTTTGCCGCTTCAAACGGCGCATTGAGCCTCTCTGTTTTTCCGGCGTACAAACCTTCTGAAAGAGCTTCCGGGGTCCAGAGGTTCAGCTCTGCCTTGGATGCTGCTGCTTTCATTGTCCCGTGTGATGATGCTGTGCCAGTGGTCCTTTGTTCTGTCCTTCGTCCTCAGGTTTTATTCCTGTGTATTTGTGGCCAGATGGGTTATGGAGAACGTTGGTGGGAATTTAGGCCCATTTATCCAGAAGAGCATTTGTGAGGTCAGATGCTCATAATCTCTTCTCGTGTTGGTCTGGGGAAGGGAGGGGGGGTGGTTGTGGTCAGGGCTCATTCACTACAAACTCCTCCCCTTCAGTTTGAATTTTTTAAATATTTATATATACATACATACATACATACATATATCTCCATCCATCCATTATCTTCCGCTTAATCCCATATTAGGGTCGCGGGGGGGTTCCCCATGCCCATCCAGGGGAGAACGTTTTGGGCGCTGGGCAGATACACCCAGGACAGGGCACCAATCCATCGCTGGGAACACACTCACTCACACATACACACTCTATATAGGGGAATTTGGAGAACTCAGTTGACTTGATCCATGTTTTTGGACTGTGGGAGGAAACCAGAGAAACCGGAGGAACCCCACACGGACACGGGGGAGAACATGGGAACTCCACCCAGATGGGGATTCGAACCGGGAATCCCTAGTGCTGAGAGGAGAACATGCCAACCACTAAGCCACCGTGCCGCCTATATATAAATATGTGTTGTAATCAGGGCTCAATCACTACAGGCTGGCTTTATGTTGGCGAACCCTGATGTAAGACGATTGCGATAAGTGTAAATACATCAACATTTAAACGATTGGAAATTGGACGTTGTTTTTAACGCGGTGCGTTCGGTTTCTCAGTTTACTTCTTCCAGCAGTTTGTTTATCTGAAGTGTTCTTGGTTCCATTACAAATGACTGCACTTCTGTAAATGACGGCCTCTGTTTGCGATGCATCGAAATGGAATCTTCAAATCGGCTTGTTATTCTGCAAAGAGTAATCCTTTTTTTACACAGCGGTGCTGAGAGTGCAGCCCTGTAGTGTGGAGGGGAACATTTCCAGCAGTCTGCAGGTACTTTGATCTAATCCACTCAGGTAATCCATAATCCAGCGAAAGTTTGGATGAAAGTCACCGGAAACCATCCAGGCCTCAAGCACGGCCTTCAGAACACTGATGCACCGGGAGAACCTTCATAATTCATATCAGTCATAGGTCATTCACCACACCTTTTATTTATTGCAGGAACTTAGTGATGTTAGTACTGTAATCATGTTAATACATCAGATCTAGAACACATGTATAACACTAGGGAGACAAAACTGGAGCGGATGGATGCCGTCCATCTATCATCTATCAATCTAATGTGGCGGGCTCTTGTATAAGACCCCAGGGGCCCTTTTTTGCGATCTTTAGTAAGTTGTCAACCGTGCACCATGCAGCTTGATTTAAGGAACTCATCACTTGTCATTCCAAATGTACCTCAACTCCACTGAATGCCTTTGGAATGAGCTAGAACATCCACGGCAGAACGTTTTGGATGCTGGGCAAATACAGTGCGCCAATTCATTGCTGTGCACTCACTATTATACTGTATAGGGGCAATTTAGGGCAGTCAAGTCACATTGAATCCATGTTTTTTGGACAGTGGTAGAAAACCGGAGAACCCGGAGAAAACCCATGCAGACACGAGGAGAACATGGAACTTTACCCAGATTTCGGGATTTCCAGCTCTGAGAGGATCCTACTAACAACTGTCTGATTATTCTGCATCGTTCCACGAATGTCCCACTACATCTGGATTTTACAGCCAATTATCTGTTTCATGGACATCGTGCAGCCAATTATCTGCTGAATTGTAAATTTTGTGCCAGTGACCTCAGCGAGCCAAGTGAATTTTGAAGAAATATTAATTGAGGAATCGAGGAGCCTCTGCGTCATGCAGCGGGTATCGATGATGGAGATCTGACATGGAGGTCTGTTTAATGAGACCTTTGTGTATCTGAATGGAGGACCTTGTTGGGTTTTTTTTTTTGCATTTGCATTTGCATTTGCTCAGAGGTCTTACAAAGTTGCTCTCCAATGGCGGGCAGATGGTCACATCCTCTCTTGATGGCGCCCAGGGAGTCTCACAGGTGTTGGAAATCAGATCTTGGATAATCATCTTTCCTGCCAGTCTGTTTAAAGCTCATCTGCAGTCATGGCACGACGCTTGTTCTTTATTATGATTTTTTTTTTTTTTTTTTTTTTTTCCAGAGTGAATGATAATGCTGGCACACGCCATACCCACCTGCAGCATGCCATGACCATCTGCCTTCCTCCTGACATTGAAGGTTCTGTGAGAGGGTCAGAACGTTCAACTTAACTCACATTTATTCAAACAGAGTTTTATTCAATAGATTCAAAACAAACACGTTCTTCACATACACATCCCGGTTGTGTTGGAGTGCCACAGTAGATATTTTCGGTATAGTTTAGTGCATATAATATACATAGGATCAAAGAAAAATAATAAAGAACCATTTAAGGTTTTAAGTTTATGTATATTTACATCTGCACAGTGGTGCTGCAGTCAGAGCTACCACCCACGGCAAGAAGGTTCTGGGTTCGATTCTGCCTTAGTGGGGTTTCTGTAGGTAATCTGTGTTCCTGATGGATACATTACAGAAACTGAATGTCCCTCTGATTGGATCATCATACCTAAATTATGGTTAAGGTGACCGATCTCATAAAAACCTATATATATACAGTATATATATATATATATATATATAGAGAGAGAGAGAGAGAGAGAGAGAGAGAGAGAAATATGTGTGTGTGTATGTGTGTGTGTGTGTATATACACACATATATATATATATATATATATATGTATATATGGTGTTGAATTCAGCTGTGTATCTATCTATCTATCTATCTATCTATTTATATATATATATTAATACATTCATTCATTCATTATCTCCCGCTTATCCTCTATTAGGGTCGCGGTGGGGTTCCCCATGCCCATCCAGGGGAGAACGTCTCGGGCGCTGGGCAGATAGACCCAGGACAGGGCGCCAATCCATCGCTGGGCACACACTCACTCACACAGACACACTCTCTATGGGGCAATTTTTGAGAATTCAATTAACTTGATCCATGTTTTTGGACTGTGGGAGGAAACCGGAGAACCCGGAGGAAACCCACGCAGACACGGGGAGAATATGGAAACTCCACCCAGATGGGGATTCGAACCGGGAATTGCTAGCGCTGAGAGGCGAATGTGTCAACCACTAAGCCACCGTGCCGCCCT
>JAFMOD010000292.1:1225581-1263081 GCA_019802435.1 Corydoras maculifer | reverse complement strand
CCCCGTCTCTCCTCCGCCCGGCTCTGCTCCCCTGTCCCCTGTCTCCGTGTTTTTCTTTTTCTTCTCCCGGCTCTGTCAGTATTCCTTTCAGCTCCGTCCTCCTTTGTGCGCCGCTCTTATCTTTACATAAACGAGTTAAAAGCTGGCGTTTTCATTTTCAGATAACATGATGATGAGTGCTGCATTTTAAGCTCAGTGACAGGGCGGCGCTCACGTGCCCCGCCCCGGTCGCCTTCACAGATACGCTCGCCATACTCCTCCACCTGCAGAATGGATCACCTGCGCGGTTAATGAACGAAATAGAAAACAAAAATGTTGGGCTTAGTTGGGTGGAGTTTACTCCCACAGTCCGAAAATATGCATTCAAGGTGAATTCTCAGCTCTAAAATGCTCCATCTTAATTGCCCCTATATAATATGTGTATATACATAAATGAACGCAGTGTGTTAATCTTTTTGTTATTTGATTTTTTTTTGTACAATATTTTTTTGTTGCGTGTGTGTGTGTGTGTTTGTGTGTGTTTGTGTGTGTTTGTGTGTGTTTGTGTGTGTGTGTGAGAGAGAAATGTGATAGTGATGTTCTCTACAGAGGAGCTTATTCGGCTATGAACTGGTCTGGAGAAGAAAGATCAAAACTAATCCATTCTGAGAAAAGAGGATAAACCACTCAGCTCCCATGGTCATCTCCCCCTCTCTCTCTCTCTCTCTCTCTCTCTCTCTCTCGGTGTCATACACACAACATGGCATCAGGTGAAGTCAGGTGAATAACAGATTAAAAAAAACACACGATAATAAACTTCCATCTGAAACTCGTGGTTTTGAGAGTGAAAATGCTGATAATCGATAATTAATCAAATACATGATCAATTATTACACATTAGATTTCGCACTGATATGGATCTATATCTAAATCCATTACACCAAAGGTCTGAACCCACAACGGAACCCAACTACACACTGTAACGAGCAAGCTGTGTACAGAGTGTGTGTGTGTGTGTGTGTTTTCTTTATTACTTCATTTCCTCCGTTTATTAATCTGTCGACCCTTCATCCGTACATTTATAGCTGTGTCCATGTTTATTTGTCAGTAACACTGTGCTGTAGACCCTCTCCGTTCCCTGGTTGTCCTTTTTCGGGGCAGAACATGGCTGCAGTGGCCTCTGGCCTCGTTCTAGCCTTTACTCCAATCCAGATGAGTAGCCATTAAAATGTCAGCCATATCCTGAAATTTACCCTCCTTTTATTTATTTGATTCCTACAAATACCAGCTAACACACACACACACACACACACACCCACACACACACACAGTTATAATTTACATGATGGGGACAGAAGTTGGGAGACACCCAGAGGAGCTCTTAGTACGTCAACAGTTTGCACACTTACATTTTTATATATATATTTATATGTATATATATTTTTTTACAAGGTCCTGTGTACTGATTCGAACCTCTGTTGTTGGATAAGAACCCTGTTATCAGTTCCCGTTCCTGCAGCCCCTCAGGACATTGCTTGGGATACGTCCTGTTTCTCTTGAAGGGCGCGTCTTTATTGAACTTGCGTATGGTTTCGAAACTCTGTGTCCTGACTTCTATTTGGCGCCTTATGTTTTTCGACCATGTCCCCTTCTGTACATGTGGGTGAGAGAGGGAGCCGCACATGGGACTCTGTCAATCTTCAAACTGTTAGGCTTTGGTTGGGCGACACCCCGGCCCTCCAGCAGGTGTACCGCGTCGTTGGGCTTTCTGTGACCATCGCTGTGCGCTGATGTCAGCAGCTCAGCACTCGCCCCTCGGGCGGTGCTCACTAAGCGGCTGGGGAGGACGAGGGCTTCCCCCTGCGTCCCAACCGTCCGATATGCAGATCTTCTTCCCTGTGAGGAGATGAACCTCCAGAATATTCTCTGGTGTGTGTCTGCAGCTTATTTTTTTTTAACACAAGAAATTCATTCATTCATTCATTATCTCCCGCTTATCCTCTATTAGGGTCGTGGTGGGGTTCCCCATGCCCATCCAGGGGAGAACGTCTCGGGCGCTGGGCAGATAGACCCAGGACAGGGCGCCAATCCATCGCTGGGCACACACTCACTCACACAGACACACTCTATATGGGGCAATTTTTTGAGAATTCAATTAACTTGATCCATGTTTTTGGACTGTGGGAGGAAACCGGAGAACCCGGAGGAAACCCACGCAGACACGGGGAGAACATGAAAACTCCACCCAGATGGGGATTCGAACCGGGAATCCCTAGCGCTGAGAGGCGAACGTGCTAACCACTAAGCCACCGTGCCGCCCCGAACACAAGAAATTATTCCCGTAAATAACCGAGGTTAACTCCACTAACAAAGCAAAGCCGAGTTCCTGCCTGCACCCGGCCCTTTCACAAGTGCAGCCAGCGCTTCTTCTTATAGAGGTGATGGGTACATAATTTATATCTGCGGTAATTACCTACTTCATTAGGTATCTATACAGCAGTGCTCGCTCCCCACACCTCCTTGTTATTCCGTGTTCCGAGTTCTAATTGGTCTGCAGCAGCGATTGTTTCCAGCTTTAGATCAAAATCCTGTTCGTATTATTTCACTCAAACATCCCACTTCGGCATTTATCTTGGTTGGTGTTTTGATCAGCGTCGTGTTGAATAGGGAGATTCCTGCTGCTGCTGCTGCTGCTGCCCGAGCGAGCAGAACAGTTTATACATCGGATTTTAAAGGTTGTTAAAAATGACTGTAAACTCACCATATCAGTTATACAGTGCAGAATGTTTATCTCACAGTGCAGCTGAAAGCCTTCCAATTAGAGCGAGAGACAGAGAGAGAGAGAGAGAAACAGAGAGAGAGAGAGAGTCTGTCTCCTTTGTGTGAATGCTGTTTCTCAGTGATGCAGCACCTTCAGGGGAATTTAATGAAGTTCACGATTATTATTACATTATACAATATACATTTTAATAATATACATTATTTAAATCCTAATTTGACAATATTTCAGAAACCACAGTGGTGTGTTGGGTTAACCATCTGAAGGTTGTGGGTTCAAATCCCAGGTCCGTTGAATTTTTATATTTAGAATATTACTGTATGTTTTTTACATTTTTTAATTGCAGTTATAAAACCGTCGCAAACACACTATTTAATTCATAAATGTGTTTATTGAAAACCAAATCATTAATGAACTGGTCTTTCACGGCATAATCTAGTTCAGCTTGAACATCAATTACTGAGTAACAGGATACCGGTTTAGTGCTCATCGCCAATCGGCTCGCTGTTCATATTAATCTGTATTTTATGATTTTAAAATAATGTATTGTACTGTATATCATGCATTGATGCAAATGTGAAGAACTCAGAGGTGTGTGTAATTGTTAATGACGTCACGGCTGGACACACTTCTCAGCCAATATATTTATATTTATATATGAAAAAAGGAAGGTTTTTGCTCTGTTATTAAAATTAGTAATCAGGAGGTCATTTCTTCGTTCCTGTTTCTGTTTGGATGTCGCGTCTTTATCTCCGAGGAAAATGTTAAACTCCAGAGTTAATCAGGATTTGCGAATTCACAATGCGATCCATCGAAGATGCTATATGTGTTTCTGTGGAGCTGAAATGGAATTGTCTCTCAGCTGATGAATATTCCAGACGATAGACTGAATAATAAATTGCCTTTGGCATCGACGTGAATACCTCCGAGATGCGTGTATGCCTGTGTGTATCCATGTTTTAAAGATTAGTTCTATTTAAGGTTCATAATATAACTCAGCCCTGTTGCTTGACATGCAAAGTGTGTAGCGAGTGACACACACACACACACACACACACACACACACACACACACATATACGTGCACAAAGGTTCAACAACTGGCATGAGATTTCCGATACAAGGCTCTAATTGATTCACGCAGAACACGGTTGTACTGATCTGCATACCGTATAGACTTTGTTTGTTTCTCGCTGTCAGTAGTTCAAGCATTTGAACTTTTTTGAACTTTGGCTGGGATTCTGCTGACGCGCCCTCGCGCTGCCGCCGGAGCGCCGCCGCGGTCCTGTTCCATGTTTTATTGATTTTGATTCGAAATAAGAAAAAAAAAACTCCTGACAACTTACTTACATCATTTAAATGCACTGCTTTTAGTGGAGCGTCACGGTGGCGGAGCTGTAAGTGCTTTTGACTCACAGCAGGAAGGCCCTGGGTTCAAATCCCGGCTGGAGGCTCACCCTGCCTCCAGTGATTATCATTACAGATCAGAAAATAATCAATCCATCCAAATCTGATTAAATAAAGCATCTGATTTCGACGTTGATACTGACAACAATTAAAATATAGTAATATATTGCAGTCAGTGAAGGTGTATAATAACTTCTGATTGAACACCTAATTCAGACTGTGGTTCAGACTGTACACAGTCAGTCCAGCTCTGAAATGATGGCTGTCACCGTTCCGGCAGGTTTTGGCTGGGTTGTCATGGAGACTGTAGCCCCTCAGTAATAATAGATGTTAGAAAGGGGCAAGTTTTAGCCCCTGGGAGTCAGAGACCCCATTCTCACCTGAAGTGCATTTGAATGGGCAGAACAAGTGCACTTAACCTGCTCACTTCCGATGGTGAGCGAGCGAGAGAATGGAGTGCAAAGCATTAATAAGTGAACAGACCCCGTAATATCAGTAATGAACATCCCGCACATCTGTAACTGACCTCACAGCAGGATTTTCTTTAATTTTGGAAATGTTTTAAATAATATGTGAAATAATTTAAAACTTGGGAACCAATCCCCATCTCCGTTTGACTCTGTATTATTTAATACTATTTAAATATAAGCAATGCAGCAATTTAGAGGAATTTTTTTGTTAATTAATATAATTTAATAAACAGTATACACATACACACACACACACACACACACACACAACCAGTGGAGTCTTTTCAAAATGCTGTGATCATGTTTGCATTAATTATTCATATGAGAAGCTAACATAAGATTACTTCTGGGATTGTTATTGCTGTTGGCTTTTTAATATTCCGCTCTAACATTAAAGAGGAGATCCTCAGAACGTCCCTAATTAATCCATTCACAATAGTAAGCATCTCTATCTGTAATCATTATTAATAAATCACTTCAGTATTGTTCCCGGTTTGTTCCTGTGAACTATGTTTAATCTCTTTAAATGAACTGCGAGTGCAGAAACATCAGAGTGAACTTGCTTCAGGCCACCACGTTCGACTTCAGATCAAACCGTCTGAGGATTCACCAAAAAAAAACAAAAAAAAAACACTTTTCATTAAAAACATAAATACAATGCTCAGATATGATAATCATAGAAAACATCTGATACAGAATTTAAACTCGAGAAGAGTTTCAGCACGTGTGCGCGTATAACACCTGTAGATCTGATTACAATGACGACAGTCATTTATTATTAATGACAACACGACTCTGACGCTCTATTAATTGTAATTAATTGTAATAATCAGAAGCCAAAAAAATCGGTAATATACGGTGGCTTAGTGGTTTAGCACGTTCGCCTCTCAGCGCTAGGGATTCCCGGTTCGAATCCCCATCTGGGTGGAGTTTCCATGTCCTCCCCGTGTCGGCGTGGGTTTCCTCCGGGTTCTCCGGTTTCCTCCCACAGTCCAAAAACATGGATCAAGTCAATTGAGTTCTCCAAATTGCCCCATATAGAGTGTGTGTGTGCCCAGCAATAGATTGGTGTCTTGTCCTGGGTGTATCTGCCCAGCACCCGAAACGTTCTTCCCTGGATGGGCATGGGGAACCCCCCCGCTACCCTAATAGAGGATAAAGTGGAATATAATGGATGGATAATGTCGTCTGTCATGTAAATGGGGAGGGTGGAGGATCCTGTGGTTTGTATCTTTTGTTAAACCTGATGCTTTAGAGATCTGCTGTATTTATCTATTGCAAACGAGGATAACAGGACCTTTAAGTGTCCATTATGAGTATTCTGTACAGGAGTGTGTGTGTGTGTGTGTGTGTGTGTGTGTGTGTGTGTGTGTGTCAGTTCATAAGCACTCTTGGGTTATTCCCAGCGTGAGTCAGATGTGAAGGTGTGCGCTCGGCTTGCTTTGCTGGTGGGAGGTGATCAACCGCAGAGCAGAGATCAGACATTAACAAGCCTGGATATTCGGCGCTGATTTCTCCTCCCCCGTCTCTCCCCTGCGACCCGCCGACCCGTCACCTTTTACCTCGTTGCCTCCTGAATCTCGTTAAAAACCTCGTCTCCCCGTGACGAAGCCGGAATCGCCCGGGCGGCAAACTGCCCTGTGGTTTTTTTTTAGATCCTGATCATTTTTTGGATTCGGTCAGACTCAGTGAGGCATCGCGGCTCTGCCTTCTGTTCACCGGGGAACATCTGTATGCCCCCAAGGTCCCCTTCCTGCTCCGTTGCACACTTCAGTAGTAAAGTAGCAAAGTGTGCAATGAGGTAAGGATCAATTTGAGGGTTTTAATCTGCAGACTTTTAATCATCTCGCACACTTACGGCGTATGAAAGGGCTTTAAAGTCCTGATCCCATTGGCTGGAGGAGAGGACATCGTTAAACTGTGCGTGTGTGTTTGCACATGTGTGTGCGTGTGTGTGTGTGTCAGTATCTTTATGAATACAAACCTGTGTAGGGAAGTTTTCGTCCACCCTCCTACTGCCCTCACTCAATTTGTGTTTGTGACCCGTCAAGGTTAGCAACATGTTAACCCTCTGCTGCTGCTAATCCTGTCACACTATTCATGGACACACACACACACACACACACACACACACACACACACACACACACTCTCTCTCTCTGGCTGAAACACAGGGTCAGACAGTCTCTCGCGACGAGGCTGAATTATCTCAGTTTGAGTCTTTGATTGGACGGTACACCTGTAGTTAAATCACAATGCCGCTACAGCCATCTATCCTGTAATTACCGCCTCGCTTGCTGCTCCTGTTCGTTATCCACAAACAAAACGATCATTTTAATTGAAATGATTTAAGGTACAGGGTAATTTAGACACTGATATCGGATCGGATATTATGAGAATGTAGAAATTGGGCGGAAGCACATAACATCAAGTTAGTTGGGAGAGTGACCTGATGCTTATGATTTGATTTCATCACTCTGTCTGTATTTGGAGTGTGATGGGAGGGGGGGGCATATACGGGGTGGTGGGGAGATGTATATTGACGGGTGCAGGAATGTTTATAGACTTGGGGGGACCAGATGGATTGGTAAGAAGCCGTATATGGACATATAGGGAGGGCTGTATATAAACTGGTGGGAAGTCATATACAGATGAATTAGGGCTGTATGTGGACTGAGGGCTGGTCATAAATGCACCAGTTCTATATGCATTAGTAAGGGACCATATATGGATTGGTGGGGGCTGTATATGAAACAGTGGGAGGGCTGTTTAAGTGTGTATACTGTATAATGTTGGGGTGAATGTGGGAATGCATCGTGTGTCGTTTCTCTTGTTTTCATAAGCGTAAATTCATTCATTCATTCATTATCTTCCGCTTATCCTCTATTAGGGTCGCGGTGGGGTTCCCCATGCCCATCCAGGGGAGAACATCTCGGGCGCTGGGCAGATAGACCCAGGACAGGGTGCCAATCCATCGCTGGGCACACACTCACTCACACAGACACACTCTATATGGGGCAATTTGGAGAATTCAATTGACTTGATCCATGTTTTTGGACTGTGGGAGGAAACCGGAGAACCCGGAGGAAACCCACGCAGACATGGGGAGAACATGGAAACTCCACCCAGATGGGGATTCGAACCGGGAATCCCTAGCGCTGAGAGGCGAACATGCTAAACACTAAGCCTCCCTAAGCGTAAATTATTTATTAAATTATTAATAACAGATTGTGGTTTTATTTACAGTTTTTATGGTTCGTCGTCTCGCTGCAGAAATCCTCATCCTCTCTTTTATTTCTGTTTGCCATAAACAGAGGTTCAGAATAACAGTATTTGCATGAATGGCTCGGGGTTTAAAGTTGCTATTTGCCAGTTGACTTTGCGCTTTAAAGGCAATCATCTCTGCTTTTAACCTGATATGAGGTGCTTAGGGAAGGCAGATTAGGAGGAGCAGTCACCGAGCGACGGAGCGCATTTGAAAAGTTCAAGACAGTGTGCAGCATTCTGAATCGACGCCACGGATTTAAAAGGGAAGCAGAGAAAAGCCTGGATGCTGAATCCTGAGGAGGGATCTGCTGTTTGGTCTGTGCGAGCTGTTTAAGCGAAAAGTGCAGAGGTGTCTGACGTTCTGAATGTGCTGAGAACGGTGATTAATCGTCCGACTCCACTGAGAGGATATGAATTTCTGAATGGACTTTTTACAGACAATGACGATCAAGATGCCGGCAGCTTTTTATTATTTTTTTTCCACAAATGGCAGCCTTATTCCGCCGAAATTCCTGGTTCTGTAATGACCTGCCATCCGTAATATGATCTGTTAGAGCCGGAGTCAGAACGGGCAGAAAAAAACAGCAGATTGCCCTTAATGAAATCACATCTTTGAAAAAAACATATTGAGATGACGATGAAATCTCAGTTTAAAACTTTAAAAAAAAAAAATAAAATTGTGATGGGATATAATAGTTGCGGCAACCGTTTTTTAATCAGGCATTGTAGTAGCTGTGGCAACCATTTTTTTTTAAATCAGGGATTGTAGTAGTTGTGGCAACCATTATTTAATCAAGGATTATAGTAAAAGTATGAAGTGTGAAGTATTGTTTATGAGGGGATTGTAGTAGTCATGGCAACAGTCGTACATTTTGAAATGAGCGGTGACGGCAGCACATGCTGCGCGTGAGAGTTAAATGTCGGGACAGGATCGGCTGATTACAATCAATTCATCATATTCAGTCCCAGTTAATGATCTCAGGAAAGATAATTCATTTAAGTGATTAAGATTAATGGAGTGTTCTGTGGGGGGGTGGGGTGGGGTGGGGGAGTTCTGCAGGGGTTAGGAACCTTTGCGCACGTTGTGCTGATCTGGTGTGATGAACAAATGAATCTGAAACTTGTTTATAAAGTTCTAACACTGTGTGATTATGATAGACGATTAATACGCCGAATCATTTATTATCTTATTAAATCATAACAGGTTATTACTTACCAAACCATAGACATGCACCCCCCCCCCCCCCCCCCAGAACTCGTATTGGTTCTTTAACATCATCGTAAAGAACATGGACGGAAAGAAGCGAACCCGTTGCCCTGCATCAAGCTGCCTGTCTGTCGCTTCGGTTCCCATCCGAACCCATCCATTATCTTCCACTTTATCCTCAACTAGGGTCGCGGGGGGGGTTCCCCATGCCCAACCAGGGGAGAATGTTTTGGGCGCTGGACAGATACACCCAGGACAGGATGCCAATCTATCGCTGGGCACACACTCACTCACACAGACACACACACTCTATATAGGGCAATTTGGAGAATTCAATTGACTTGATCCATGTTTTTGGACTGTTGGAGGAAACCGGAGAACCCGGAGGAAACCCACGCGGACACGGGGAGAACATGGAAACTCCACCCAGATGGGGATTCGAACCAGGAATCCCTAGCGCTGAGAGGCGAACGTGCCAACCGTTCTAAACCCGTTATATTTCATATCATTTAAACTCAGCTGTTCTACGTTAGGGCGGCACGGTGGCTTAGTGGTTTAGCATGTTCTCCTCTCAGCGCTAGGAATTCCTGCTTCGAATCCCCATCTGGGTGGAGTTTCCATGTTCTCCCCGTCTCCGCGTGGGTTTCCTCCGGGTTCTCCAGTTTCCTCCCACAGTCCAAAAAAAACATGGATCAAGTTAATTGAGTTCTCCAAATTGCCCCATATAGAGTGTGTCTGTGTGAGTGAGTGTGTGCCCAGCGATGGATTGGCGCCCTGTCCTGGGTCTATCTGCCCAGCGCCCGAGACGTTCTGCCCTGGATGGGCATGGGGAACCCCACCGCGACCCTAATAGAGGATAAAGCGGGAGATAATGAATGAATGAATGTTCTACGTTACGTTTATTTGGGTTCTTTAACACTCACCATTCCGTGAAGCCTGTTTGTGTGAAGGAATAATATCATTTCCTAAAATGATTTGTTCTCATGTGGAACGATAACCTTGTTTCTCTGATGGAAGCACCTGAGGCATCGCGATGCCGTACACAGAATGTAGTGTTCTACTAGGCGACTTGACGGAACCCCTTTTCCTTCAATTACTGATACGGGGCAAATTACCGGTATGTTGGTGTTGGCTTATTTTCGGGACGACCGTTGATGTCACATCTCGTCCCGTGTTCCTCTCCTGCCCCTGTCCTCCGGCGTTCTCATTGAACGTGCTGTGCTCGGTGTTTGTGGAAGGACGAGGCCTCCGCTGACCGTGGAGGGGACAAAACCATCGCAAGGGCGTATTAGCGGATGAGGAGCCTTGGATTTCGGAGCTCAGTCTGTGGGCGAGCTGTTACACACCGTGATGCTGAGAGTTTTTTTTTTTTTTTTGCTGGAAACAGCCAGACTAATAAAAAATATATATATTAAATAAAAAATCCCACATGCCTTTAAGATACATGATAGCAGTTAATTAAAGTCGGAGGTTTTTTGTCTTTCGTACTGTAATGAAAATCACGGCACCGTGGCTCTCTACTAAACCCGCGATTGATTGACTCCCACTGCGTTAAAGCTTAGATTGTTTAATATAGCGTCGTCTCGCGGTTCCCGACTCTGGCTTCCCTCCCAGTATAATCAAGCACAGCTTGTTGTTATTTTTGGCCGGGCTCCGTGTGTTCGGACCCCCCGGTCGACATGCCCGAGGGCTGGGGCAGAGCGCAGCATCGGACCCCTGGTGGTCACAGGCAGCGAAGTGCTTTCAGACATGTCATCGCTCGCTAAACCACATGTAGCAAGTCATGATACTTGCTGGCCATCATGTGGCCCCAGGGGCCCGACACGATCAGCCGGTTATGTCTCCAGCCTCTCCACACAGAAAAAAACTGTGGTTGTCTTACTGTGGAATAGTTGCTCAGTGGGGTTTAAATCCCATTTTAAGCGAAGGGACCAGTGGGGGCGCTTGGGCAGGGCCCTTAAACCTTGTTGCACCAATGTGCTGTATCATGACTGACCCAAACCAATAAATTGGGATTTTTGTAGACCCCTGATGATCTCATGTAACGTAGTTTATTGTAATGGAACGAAATGCCAGCGCGGCGCCACCTCAGTAACAAACAAACTCTAAAACAACGAAGCTGAGTGTTGACTGTTAAATAAACGTAATGCGTTTGAGATAAAACTGGGTTTTCAGGACTGAAGACGTCAGCGTCGGTTCAGCATCTCACCAAAACACAAAAAAGGGTAGATTGGGAAGGAAGAAGAGGAGGAGGAGGAGGAGGAGGAGGGTTTTATTTGCTCTTAAGCAGAAGAAAAGCCGGCAGTATGTCACCTCATTTATATTCATACACAGCAATATTCAGTACCCTGTTGAAATTGGATTTGAAGATCTCGTTGCTTTTGTTCAGCATAGTTTTCATATTGGTTGTTTATTTTGTGCTGGTGGAGAAGCAGCGACGTCCCCGTTAACCTGCCGTTAAAAATCCTAAAGGATGGAGCTGGTTTTAAACAATCTGACACACGGCTTACCGCTCGCCTTTAGACAGAGGACGTCCTGGGTTCAAGGCCTGGCCGAGAAAAGGTCCTGATTATACAGAGTCTGCATTACTGCTGAGGAGCACCTCTTATTACACACACACACACACACACACACACAACACACACACACACCTTATATTATACACACAACACACACCACATATTATTACACACACACACACACACACACACACAACACACACACACACCTTATATTATACACACAACACACACCTCATATTATTGCACACACACACACACACACCATGCTACAGACCCGATACAATACACTAACATACTTCTTGCACTACACATGCACAAAGACAGCCCACAGTATACACACACACACACACACACACACACACACACACACACACAACACACACACCTTATATTATACACACAATACACACCTCATATTATTGCACACACCACACACACACAGACAGGCCACACTACACACTATACTATACTATACTAACACACTTCTCACCACACATACACACACACACAAACACACACTATACTATACTATACTAACACACTTCTCAGATCACACACACACACACACACACACACACACACACACACACACACACACAGAGACACAGACAGGCCACACTATACTATACTAACACACTTCTCAGATCACACACAAACACTATACTATACTATACTAACACACTTCTCAGATCACACACACACACACACAGACAGGCCACACTATACCATACTAACACACTTCTCACACCACACACACACACACACACACACACACACACACACACACACAGAAACTTCCTACACTACACACAGACACCCAAGACTACACACCCTCACACACTTTGACAAGCCCAACTTTTAAATTTAGTTCACAGTCTCTCTCTCTCTCTTTCTGTCTGTCTCTCCCTCTCTCTCTCTCTCTGTCTCTCTCTCTCTCTCTCTCTCTCTCTCTCTCTCTCTCTCTCTCTCTCTCTCCCCCCCCCCCCCCCCCCCCCCCCCCCCCCCCCCCCCCCCCCCCCCCCCCCCCCCCCCCCCCCCCCCCCCCCCCCCCCCCCCCCCCCCCCCCCCCCCCCCCATTCAGGCCGATCTCCGCTTTACAGCCGTGTACACCACTTTACTGCGTTCCAGGCTGCTCTGCACGTCAGCTGCTTTATTTGTGGCTGTTATCTGACTGCTGAGGGAGAAACACAGATATCTGAAGGGGAATTACACCCACGATGTCTTTATGTCTCTCCTGTCGCCTTGATAGAATGAAAACAATTACTTTAATAGCCCTTTTTTTAATGCTGTATCTTTGAGGTTGGCTCATCATGTTAAAACTGGTTCTTTAGATTTGTTTTCCTTCGTAGCTTCGGCCCAAGATTCTGAACCATACACCTGATAAACGTGTGAATGAAGCATCTACAGTGAACTCAGAGACCGTTCTGTGCACAGCATGTGCTTTTCAGTCCCGTTGACGTTCCTTTTTTCAGCCGGTCGAGATTTTCAGTTGAAAGGTGCGGCGTGAAGAAAACAGTTTTTTGGGGAATGAAGGTAACTGTACGCATTACGTCGGTGAAATGACGGTATGCGCGGAATAAAGAGTAGAGCGAGTGGTTGATTATAGTGGGAGAGGAACAGTGAGTGAGAACAGAAGAGTGTAAACAGTCGACACGCTTTCTGAAGCAGCAGCAGGTGCGAACGCCGAACAGGAACCGGATAAAAGATCCGCCTGCATCAGAACCGAACTGAATGCCACGCTGGAGGTCGACTTGTGCTTCGAAATTGTCCGCTGTGTGCTCGACCGGGACTCTTTAGAAATGTGGACCGCCGTGGACGCAGTCCTGGGTCGCATAGAGAACATGCCAAAGTTCTTCAAGAAAACAATATATGCGTACATTTCAGAGCATATCAGCAGAAACTCCAGCAGATGCATTCATTCATTCATTCATTTATACATGCACCACGTATAGTCTTTAGTCTCAGGGTGTTGTGTATTAAAGTTCCCCAAAGTGACTTTTATTCATTCATCCATCTTATCTTCTGCTTTATCCTCTATTGGGGTCGCGGGGGAGGGTCCCCATGCCCATCCAGGGGAGAACGTTTCGGGCGCTGGGCAGATAGACCCAGGACAGGGCGCCAATCTATCACTGGGCACACACTCACTCACACAGACACACTCTATATGGGGCAATTTGGAGAACTCAATTGACTTGATCCCTGTTTTTGGACTGTGGGAGGAAACCGGAGAACCTGGAGGAAACCCACGTGGACACGGGGAGAACATGGAAACTCCACCCAGATGGGGATTCGAACTGGGAATCCCTAGCGCTGAGAGGAGAACATGCTCAACCACTAAGCCACCGTGTTGCCGAAGCGACTTTTAAATATCCTTAATTGATGATCGGAGTTGGAATGCAGGGTCAGAAATACATCACCAATGGTGCAGTGAGGGTTGGGGGCCTTGCTTAAGGGCCCACATTGGCAGACATTGCAAACGTATCATTAAGTCCCATCGTCTCACATCTTAAAAAAAACAAGCTTTTTTTAATGATGGTAACAGTTTGGGGAAGGCCCTCGTTTGTTCTTTTCCTAATCTGTAAATGAATCCCTTTGTCCTTGGTTGGATGGCGTGTGCATGGCATGTAGAAGAACTTTGACTGACTCACACAGAACCCTGATTCCAACCCTATAGAACATCTTCTAGAGCATTTGTTTTACATCAGTATCCGAGCTCACAAATGCAAATGGGCCAACATCCCACCAACTCTCCAGCAAGCCTTTATGGAGGCGTCAAAAACTGTTCAAGCCGCAAAGAGGCTGAAGAACCAGTAAGGCTTCTGTACTTTTATATAACGCTGTCCTGATACTTTTGATAATGCACCTTGTCTGGAGGATTTTAAAGGACTTGGTTGTCTTATTCTGCTCTCGCTCCGGCTGCTGCACGTCCTCCCTCAGAGCATCATCGCTCACTTTTCATTATTATTTCCACTCCAGTCTTCACACAGAGGAGCCGGGCGTCGTCTATTCGTTCCAGGAATGCGGCGCGAGTCGGGCGTCTGTAACTGTTGGGAGACGAGAGGAACGGAACGGAATGGAGGGTGCAACCGTGCGGTTCTAAGCTCGGATTTAAGATGCCGAGATCTATTTGGACTCCGGCTAAACAGTGTGTGTGTGTGTGTGTGTGTGTGTGTGTGTGTTGCAGTATCTATAACTGATTTCCTGTGTAGATTATGAAAAGTCTGCAAGATATTTCGGGTTATTGCTTATATTTAGCGCTGCGTCTGTATCTGCAGAGGACTGAGGAAAAGACACAGATTAATTCTGTTCCCCCATCGCCAATAAAAAAATGGAATAACTGTTTTCTTGGCTTGTTGTGTGTGTGTGTGTGTGTGTGTGTGTGTGTGTGTGTGTGTGTGTGTGTGTGTGTGTGTGAATAATAATGTGTGTGTGAGAGAGAGAGAGAGATGCTGCGGAACGCAGCCCAAACACTGGCTGTAATTGATTTGAATGGCAATGGCTCCCCGTGTGATTTATGAGCATCCATACTTAATATTTTCCTCTGCAATCAATAACACCCCCTCCAGCTGAAAGTCCTCTGCCCTCGCACCCATTCCGCCCGCCGGGCATTAATAAGCCCACACAATCATAACTGCTTCATATTTCACCCCATAACACAGGCTGAAAAACTGCCGCCCGCGCTGTCGCTGTGAGTGAGGCCGCTGTGTTACGGACGCTAAAGCCCGATCAGAGGAACCCCGATGTCAGGGGCCCGGGGCCCGGGTGGCCTCAGATTGATGAGGTGCCACGTCTGTCTTTACATCCTAACCGGTTTATAAAGGTTCTTTGTTTTGTGCTTGATGCTGAATGTTCTTCTGTAAACGCTCGAGGACGTTGAAACCATGTGGTACATTCATATTTACATGGAGTTATTTTATTTACATTTTTTCGGATAATTAATAGAAGTTTTAAGGGAACAATACACACACCAGGGATACAGACACTGGGCAGATACACCCAGGACAGGTCACCAGTCCATCGCTGGACTCACATGCACCCAAACAACTACACTATATAGGGGCAATTGGGTGATAGAAGCAATTTAGAGCATCCAATTCACCTTGAATCCATGATTTTGGAATGTGAGGAGAACCCGGAGAAAACCCACACCCACACGGACAAGGGAAGCTGACAGGTGAACCCAGTGCTGACAGGCGGACGTGCTTCACATTTTGATTTAGCCTCCACTAGGGTCGTGGGGGGGGGGGGGGTTCCCCCATGCACATCCAGGGGAGAACGTTTTGGGCGCTAGGCAGATACACTCAGGACAGGACGCCAACCTATCGCTGGGAACCCACTCACTCACACACACACACACTCTATGGGGCAATTTGGAGAATTCAATTGACCTTGATCCATGTTTTTGGACTGTGGCAGGAAACCGGAGAACCCGGAGGAAACCCACGCAGACACGGGCAGAACATGGAACCTCCACCCAGATCTGGATGTGAAGCCAGCGCTGACAGGCGGACGTGGTAACCCCTACACCAGCCGCTTTGTCGAATGTTTAATGGTCAAACGAGCAGCTGAATTCAAACTTTCTCGCATGCGTGAGACTTTTGCGCCGTCGCATTCGCACAGCGCGCTCTGGTTTGAAATGCGACGTGTCGCGAGTCGGCCCTCGTCCTTTTCCTCTCGGTCCCGTCTCTTTTTCCTTTCAGAACGAATTAGGATAACGGATATCTGCCGTAATGGCTTTTCACGCGCAGCCACCCGAGTGTTCAGGATGGATTTGCCTCATGCATAATCTCCCGAGCTGCTTAAAGCAAATTATTTGAGTAATTTCTGCCATATTTACCGTTCAAGGGGGTGAATGAGCACTTTCGGAATGCGATATGGCATATTTAAGCCCTAATGCTTGGAAGCAGGTAAATTGATTTTTTTTCTTTCAGAGCCGTCGTTTGTTAGAAGCTTTATTCAGCATTCGGTGCGACTGCACGCCGGATAAAGATAATAATAATCATCAGCATCATCATCTCAGCATCAGGATCCTAGCTCCGTTTTCAAAAAAGGCAGGTCCTTTCCGTGTGGCGTTTGCATGTTCTCCACATGTCTTCTTGGCTTTTCTCTACGACCTTTGGTTTCCTCACACAATCCAATGGCATGTAAATCAGGGGAATTAAGGAAAATGAATTGCCCCAAAGGTCTGAATATCAGTGTACATGTGTTTGGGGTGGCTGGGTGGTATGGTGGTTCGAAACCTCCGCCTCTCAGCGCTGGGGATCCAGGTTTGAATCCTGATCTGGGTGGAGGTTCCATGTTCTCCCTATGTCCATGTGGGTTTTGTCGGGTTCTCCATCCACAGTCCGGAAACATGGATTCAATGTGAATTGGCTGCTCTCTCTCTCTCTCTCTCTCTCTCTATATATATATATATGTATTATAGTGTGTGTGTTTGTGTGTTGGTGTTAGTGTGTGTCCAGTGCTGGATTGTCGCACCATCCTGGGTGTATCTGCCCAGTGCCCTCTGGATGGGCATGGGGAACCTCCCCTGTGTGTATGCCTTGCGATGGACTGGCATCCTGTGAGGGATGTATATTTGTATATTGTATATGTATACTTTTGAGGTGTGACCGGCTTCCTGGAGGTGTGGTCTGATCTTCATTCATGGCTCTGACGACGAATACTGGGTGGAAGCTGGATATTAATTGGACTGGCTGTCCTGCAGGACGCCCCCTAATGGACTCCCATATAGTTTTCCAGTTGTTAGAGTTTTTCCATTTGTTAAATATCTGTACATAGCTGTCCTACACGGTTGTTGCTGCCCGGCCGCTCAAGGAGGATGAGTCCCCCAAGGAGGAGTCTTGGTCCTCCCAAGGTTTCTTCCTTAAATAACCACATAACATGGAGATACATTCTTTAAAACTGCTTCTTGACAATGTACTGTTGTAAAAAGCGCTATATGAATAAGAGGTACCAGTGGGAATTTCGTTGTATCCTGTACAATGACAATAAAGTCCTCAATCTCTAAACTGATAGGCAGTTTTGGGTGGTGGATAAAAAATATATCTTTTTTTTTTATTTAGAGTATTTTTTTTTATTGATGTCAGTCATAACTGATGCCTTTGTGTTGTATTGTCTCTCGTATGCGTTCATCGTTCATCTCAGCAGGTCAGAGATCAGTGGAGCTGATGCTTTTAACAACACACCACCTGCTGTTTGCCCTCCATCTGAGCAGCTTCAGTTATCTATTGATTCCTGGAGGCTATGCTCACAAACGCTGATGCATGGGCCTGCTGGTACAGTTAATTCCTTTATGTGCCACTCTCTTCAGACCTCCCTGTCCCCTTTGTTCTCAAATCTGGACCCCAGCCTGTCTCTGTCATTGTTGTCCCAGTTCGGTATTGAGTCTCAACAGCAAAGCCTCATCTTCGCCGCCTCTTCATCCCTGTGTGTGGCTCCATTTCTGGCTCTGATTGACGCATCGCGGCGTTCCTCCTTAAGAAACTCTAACTGCTTTGCTGCATGGGGCGTTCCATTCATCCCGGAACTGTTTATTGATCCGGGATCTCAGGACGCCTTCATCACTTATTGGCAATCGCGCGTCATATAACAGCAGCATGTGGATGTTTGATCGCCCCTGCTATACGACTGTAGTCTCCACTGTCTTGTGTATTTTTATAAAATCCACCTCCAACGTTTTCAATCATCCGTCTGCCCCAAGAGAAAAAAAAAAGAACAGCAGCACGAAGGACGAACACTGAGGGAACGTGACGGGCTTCATTTCCTTTAATAAAATGAGTTGTGTAATAAATGCCCAGCTCTGCTTTCGTCTTGGTGCTTGAAAAGCTGGCTGCTGCCTCCGTGTGAGCGAGATCCAGCCATGGAGATTAATATAGATTGTTTGGCTTCTGCGTTTTTTTCCAAAATTGGACATTATTAAGCTTTCAGCTTCTGAACGGTCACCCGCACGAACCTTCAGTGTGTCTGTCTGTCAACGTTATAGCCGTGCACTTCAAAGACACTGAATATTTTTATGGCACTCGTCATATTGGTGCACCATCCTTGGTGTATCTCCCCAGCGCCTGTAGCGTTCTCCTCTGGATGGGCATGGGGAACCCCCCCTGTGTGTTTGCCTTGCGATCGACTGGCATCCTGTGAGGGATGTATGTTTCTTTTGTTTCTTTTGAGGTGTGACCGCCTTCCTGGAGGTGTGGTCAGATCTTCATTCATGGCTCTGCCCACGAATACTGGATGGAAGCTGGATATTAATTGGACTGGCGGTCCTGCAGGACGCCCCCTAATGGACTCCCATATAGTTTTCCAGTTGTTAGAGTTTTTCCATTTGTTAAATATCTGTACATAGCTGTCCTACATGGTTGTTGCTGCCCGGCCGCTCAAGGAGGATGAGTCCCCCAAGGAGGAGTCTTGGTCCTCCCAAGGTTTCTTCCTTAAATAACAACATAACATGGAGATTCATTCTGTAAAACTGCTTCGTGACAATGTACTGTTGTGTAGGTTGTTGCGTGTGAAGAGTCCCCCACTGAGTCTTGGTCCTCCCAAGGCTTCTTCCTTAAATAACAAGTGCCAATATTTTTATGGCACTCGTCGTGTTCTGTATGTAGCGTGAAGCATTACGGCGGCGGCGGCGTTGTGTCGCTCACACCGAGCCGCTAACGGCGTTCTTCTTATTCATGACTTTGCACCTGGTAAATTCTTTATTAAATCTTTAAATGTTTCAGCGCAGGAGAAGCCAGGCCTCGCTGCATCTCCCTCGGGAGGTGGATGAGAGCAGAGAGGACCGAGACAGACGCACTGCCATGAATATTAGAAAGAGGAATACATCGAGAAGAGGGTGGGGGGGGGACAGAATGAGTGACAAACTAAAGCAGCGCAGTGCCAAATACACACACACACACACACACACACACACACACACACACACACACACACACAGAGCCTCTGGGGGCAGCACAGCTGTCTGCCCCGGAGTTGTAAAGACTCCTCCACGCTCAGACTTTCTCAAGGTTTATAAATGACCCCATGTCTGACCGTCTGTAGGGGGCAGTGCATCACCGAACGCTGAATTCATTAGAGAAAACATTCATTCATCCATTATCTTCCCCTTTATCCTCTATTAGGGTTGCAGGGGGGGGTTCCCCATGCCCATCCAGGGGAGAACGTTTCGGGCGCAGGGCAGATACACTCAGCACAGGGCGCTAATCTATTTCTGGGCACACACTCACTCACACATACACACTCTATATGGGGCAATTTGGAGAACTCAATTGACTTGATCCATGTTTTTGGACTGTGGGAGGAAACCGGAGAACCCGGAGGAAACCCACGTGGACACAGGGAGAACATGCAAACTGGCGAACGTGCTAACATATATCATATTTCATGTTTATCTAGCGTTGTGTCTCTGCACTCGAAATCAAACAAACATGTCCCGCTATGATAACGTCTCACATCACTGACCTTCTCTGCTCGTCCCAGTAATCGAAGCCCGCAGTCTGACTGTGAGGCCCGAGCGCTAACCGCTGCGCCACCGCGCCGCCCTTTGTGTAAAGTTAGTCTATTTATTATGGCATGTTTGGACAGCGGGTCTCAGATTGTCAGTGTGATGGCTGACAGGATGCTTCTCTGTCTGAACTGCAAATGCGTGTTCAGCGGGAGGACGAGACGCGGGTGCAGATCGGACTGTCAGCTGAGGACGGTGAGTGATGTCACACGGAGTGATGGATCACGAGGCCGAATGGGAGCGATCTTCGTCTGGAGATTGTTTTTCGGAACAATGCGAGCTAAAAAGTTATTTTTCATGAGATAACGGGTGGGTGGGGGAGGCACCCCCCCCCCCCCCCCCCCCCCCCCCCCCCCCCCCCCCCCCCCCCCCCCCCCCCCCCCCCCCCCCCCCCCCCCCCCCCCCCCCCCCCCCCCCCCCCCCCCACTTTGGCGGCTTGCTATTTTCACAGCGCAGTGCAATTTTATTAAGGTTTACCTGGAAGGCCGACGGGCTTCATGTCTGGGCTGCATGGTGGATGAAGCAATGTGTAACAATATACAGTAAGTGGCACACTGCAGGCGAGCGGGGGACCGGTACGCAGACGGGCACGGCGAAAAAAACTCAAAGCAAATTAGTTAAAAAATTCATACCATTCTCATACCAAAATAACATCAGGCCAAACATCTACACATTTACATTATTATCTTTATTAATGGATAATATAAGTGAAATAGGGCAACACGGTGGCTTAGTGTTTAGCACGTTCGCCTCTCAGCACTAGGGATTCCCGGTTCGAATCCCCATCTGGGGGGAGTTTCCATGTCCTCCCCTTGTCTGCGTGGGTTTCCTCCAAGTTCTCCGGTTTCCTCCCACAGACCAAAAACATGGATCAAGTCAATTGAGTTCTCTAAATTGCCCCATACAGAGTGTGTGTGTCCTGGGTGTATCTGCCCAGCACCCGAAACGTTCTTCCCTGGATGGGCATGGGCAACCCCCCCGCTACCCTAATAGAGGATAAAGTGGAATATAATGGATGGATAATGTCGTCTGTCTGTCATGAGTTCTCCAAATTGCCCCATGTAGATTGTGTCTGTGTGAGTGAGGGTATGTCCAGCAATAGGTTGGCGCCCTGTCCTGTGTGTATCTGCCCAGCGCCCGAAACGTTCTCCCCTGGATGGGCATGGGGAACCCCCCCTACGACCCTAATAGAGGATAAAGCGGAAGATAATGAATGAATGAATGAATAAGTGAAATAAATGTGTGGCTTTACACTGTTATCAACTCTTGTAGAATCCAAGTAATGTCTTTTGGCTGTTGGCGGCTCGTCCGTTGTGATGCTCCTGTATACGGTACGTTCTAATGGAGGGAAGGGTGAACCATTCTGCCTGCCGCCTCCATCCTGTGACTTTAAAATGGAGCGTTAAAACCTTTTCTCATTAAGAATAATGTCGGAATAACACATCTGTCTTAATACAGATGATGAACACGGAGCAGAGGATTGTGGGGTGGTGGTGGTGGGGGGGTGGAAATCGAACCTGCTTTTCTTTCTCTCAGACCCTTTCCGTCTCTCTGGGTGATTGCTAATTAGAGTTATGCATCGCTGACGCTGCGGCGTTGCGAAGCAATGATCTCATTTCACATCCCATTTATTCTGTTGTTTGTGCATCTAAAGTATTAAGGTTGTTAGCATTAAGCACTTCCACGGACTCGGGGAATAATGCAGGTGCAGAGCGGTGTCCCCTATACAAGCTTCAACAAATCAGTTCAACCTGAACGTGATGTGGCACTTCTGGGCTCTTAGTCCCCTGTTGGTTCTCTGTTCTCTGTTGGTCAGCAGCATCACAGAACAGGTATCATTTGGGTGGTGGATTGTTTATGGTCAGTTCTGCAGTGACACTGATGTGGTGAGGGGAGGTTTTAGTGTAGCAGTGCTGCTGTAGTTTCATTTAAACAGACACTGCTGGGATAGGAATAATGCACCATGGGTTAAATGGGTTTAAGTGCAGTATGTACTGTAGTCCACAAAGAGATGGTCAACAGCCTGGAATTGTAGTCCGTCTTTAGAGCATAGTTTAGTGTTGGGCGCGGTAGCTCAGTGGTTTGGGTGTTGGGCTATCAATCTGAAGGTTGGGGGTTCAAATCCCAGGTCCACTGAAGTTACCAATGTGGGTCCTTGAGCAAGACCCTTAACCCTCATTGCTCCTGGGATGTTGTGATGAACCCTGTGCTCACCTTGTAAGTGGCTTTGGATAAAAGCGTCCAATAAATGACCAAATGTAATGTAAATGTTGAGTAAGTGGAACTGATCTCATGGACAATAAGTGGAGCCAAAAGGGGGTGTGTCCACGAAACCTTTGACTGATAATGTATATGCTAAATAATGGGCAGCAGCCCTCGGGTAGTCTGGACGACATGAAACACAATATTCGCCGGTGGCTAAGCTCGCGGCAGTTCTGGTTACGGGAGGATGATGGTTTATTGAAACCCTATTGGCAGCTCATCATTTATTGCGGAAAAGAAGAAAAGCAATTTCTGTTGTGATGCTCACAAAGTTCTCTGACATTACAAAACAAAATAGCGCCCAGGGTGACAGCAGCTCACATCGACCTAGATTACTGCTCTCATCAAAAAGAGAAAAGATAAGACTCATACAGCACACGCCGGGTGTCAAACGCACAACACGTCGTCAGACTATTAAAGACTAATTAGCAGAATATGCAGTAAATACGCCGTTCAGTTCCAGTTCGTTTGTACAGTTCACTCCAGTTAATGGATGTCGTTTGGAACAGCAGCGATTTGTCGGAATCCGTCATGTTTAAATTTCCCGTCTTCAGCTTCCCACAACCACATGAACATGAATGAACCCCAATACAGAGCCAACACCGTACAGTCTACTGTCTACAGTCTACGGATCATTAGGATTCCCCGCGCAGCAGCGGGAGATGAGACGCATCACACAGACCGATGACGAATGTGAATCTGTAGAATAATCCGTCTCCAAAAGTCAATACGTTCCAATTCGGCAGATGATATTTGGAAAAATGTATGCTGTGCGACGGCAGAACCCCTCACCCCATAAAAATGTTTAGACGCTCCTCATCCCGTTATCTTCCTCTTAATCTTCTGCTTGGATCACAGGAACGGTTCCACCTGCCCATCGAGGGGAGTATGTTTTGGGTGCTGGGCAGATACTCCCAGGACATGGTGCCAATCATATATATATATATATGAATGCTACATTCTCTATTTCCTTCACACCATATAGATGGACTTTGTAGTTTTACTATTGCAGACCAAAGTCCATCTGTTTTCTTTGTTTTTGTATACACACACACACACACATATATATATATATATATATATATATATATATATATATATATATATATATATATATATATATATATATATATATATATATACTGTATATAGCCCAGCAATAGATTGGCACTCTGTCACCCTGGGTGTATCTGCCCAGCACCCGAAACTTTCTCCCCTGGATGGGCATGGGGAACCCCCCCACGACCCTAATATAGGATTGAGCAGAATATAATGGATGGATGGATACTTGGATACTGTATATTTTATATATATTCATTCATTCATTATCTCCCCTTTATCCTCTATTAGGGTCGCGGTGGGGTTCCCCATGCCCATCCAGGGGAGAACGTCTCGGGCGCTGGGCAGATAAACCCAGGACAGGGCGCCAATCCATCGCTGGGCACACACTCACTCACTCAGACACACTCTATAGGGGGCAATTTTTTGAGAATTCAAATAACTTGATCCATGTTTTTGTACTGTGGGAGGAAACCGGAGAACCCGGAGGAAACCCACGCAGACACGGGGAGAACATGGAAACTCCACCCAGATGGGGATTCGAACCGGGAATCCCTAGCGCTGAGAGGCGAACGTGCTAACCACTAAGCCACCGTGCCGCCTATATTTTATATATATATATATATGAGCCTGAGGTTATCAGGTCAGACAGTTAAAGCTACACTCTACAGTCTACATGGTTTTGCTTCTAGAAGTACACGCAGAGTTGAAGTGGCTCCTGTGTGGAAGCGAGCACAGAACGTGGTGGTTCTCACCTGCTGCACTGATTAACTCTCGCCTGAGCACTCCTCATCCAGAGCAAGCGCAATATGAGCGTTTATCCCCAGAGTCCTTATTAAAAATAACGTGGCTCACAAAGAGGGAGATAAAAATAGTTTTTCACTGATCATCACATCGTCATTGTGGTTCTAACATCCTCTAAACTGTACACCATCCATGTAGGATGTGTCCCACATTGAACTTTGGTCCTCATGTTGTTTTGTCTTGCCACTGTCGCTTCGGCTGGCTCTTCGGGGGTTCAGGATTGGAACTCTGATGATGTTCAGTCTTCATCTGAGCTTAATGTAATGTAATGTAATGGCAGCTGTTCTTGTATTAATTCAGCTTGCGTAAAGTCAAATGTGTCTTTTGACTTTTCTATAAAGTTGTAATAAAACGCTGACTTTTCATTTTGAAATACCATTCCTTCTGTTTATTTTTGTTTTTTATTTCCCAAAGCGCTTTTCTTTTTTTTGTTTTCCTCACACTTTTATTAATTTCTTCGTCTTTCGGGATGTGACCTGCGTTCTATCATTCTGAGCGACGCCTCTCCTGTGAACACATCCCGGAGCGTTTGCTGCACCTCGCTGTGATGGTAATGATGTTGTTAGTTAGAGTTCTTAAGGTTTTTCTTTAATGCCGGGTAAATGTTGGATATTTTGGCTTTGTAGTTAAAACACCTCCGGCTTTTATTTTCATGAGCTCACTCGCACACATTTATTATTTTTTTTGCCCCGTTTAACCCGTAACTACTTTCAAAGCCTCGACACCGCAACTAAAACTAATTGAATTATCCTCACTGTCTGTTTGCTTCTCAAATTCCACTTTCAAACTCGGATTCATCCCTGGTTTTATTTCAGGTTCTCTCTCCGAGCAGCCGATTCCCTCTGCGCTCATATTTTCCACTTTTAATGGCTTTAGTCCGAATGCACACAGGGCATGTCATGCTTCTTACGGTCATCCAAAAGTTTAGTCGAGTTAAAGACCGAGATCGAGGTCAGCTTGTTGACATGAAGTTAAAACACTGTGGTGAAAACAATAAAGGATTAACGACGGTAACGAATCGCTGGATCTATTAACAACCTTGATTTTTAAATAGGCTGCACGGTGGCTTAGTGGTTTAGCATGTTCTCCTCTCAGCGCTGAGGATTCCCAGTTCAAATCCCAATCTGGGTGGAGTTTCCATGTTCTCTCCGTGTCCGCGTGGGTTTCCTCCGGGTTTCCCGGTTTCCTCCCACAGTCCAAAAACATGGATCGAGGTCAATTGAATTCTCCAATTTGCCCCATATAGAGTGTGTCTGTGTGAGTGCGTGTGTGCCCAGCGATAGATGCCCCTCCTGTCCTGGGTGTATCTGCCCAGCGCCCGAAACGTTCTCCCCTGGATGGGCATGAGGAACCCCCCCCCCCCCCCGCGACCCTAATAGAGGATAAAGCGGGAGATAATGGATGGATAGATGGATTTTTAAATAGACAGTTGGTTATTGCTCTCAATCTAAACGTCTGAACTTCACTTCAGTTGTGAATAAGGGTTCGGCCCTCAAAACCCTTATTGCTGTAGGGTTGCTGGATCAGGGCTGACCTTCGATCATTTGACAAGAAAAGAGCCCCGGTCCTCACAAGGTTTCTTCTTTGTTTTTTAAGGGTTCAGACTAAGGCCCTGTAGAGCTTCTTTGAGACAATGTACTATTAAACATTACATAAATAAAAACAAATTCAATAAATGGCAAAAGAGGCACGGTGGAGTAGTGGTCATCACATCTGACTCTCAGTGATGAGGATCTGGGTGAACTTTCCATGTTCTCCCCATGTCCATGTGGGTTTTCTTTCAAAAAAAAACATGGCTTTAAGGTAAATTCATTCATTCATTCATTATCTCCCGCTTATCCTCTATTAGGGTCGCGGTGGGGTTCCCCATGCCCATCCAGGGGAGAACGTCTCGGACGCTGGGCAGATAGACCCAGGACAGGGCGCCAATCCATCGCTGGGCACACACTCACTCACACACACACTCTATATGGGGCAATTTTGAGAATTCAATTGACTTGATCCATGTTTTTGGACTGTGGGAGGAAACCGGAGAACCCGGAAGAAACCCACGCAGACACGGGGAGAACATGGAAACTCCACCCAGATGGGGATTCGAGCCGGGAATCCCTAGCGCTGAGAGGCCACCGTGCGGCTTTAAGGTAAATTAGCTGCTCTAAATTGCCCCAATTTAGTGTGTGTGTGCCCAGCGATGGCTTGGTGCTCTGTCCTATGTGTATCCGCCCGACTTTGTGGGGGGTTAAGCAGAAGATAATGAGATGACAGATGCGAAGGAGTTTTAAATTATGAATTAAATAGAACCAAAATGACGGTGGCAGCGGAGTTTACACCGAAACATCGCTGATGCTCGGGACGCTCAGCAGGGATGCATCTGTCATAAACCATTATAGGGAAATATGCATGTGTGTACACGCTTAATAAACTTTGCTCTGCCAGACAGCAGTTATAACAGAATGCAGTGTGGTTGGCAATACGAGCGAGTAATCATTTTGTAATATTGCAGAGACAGAAGCAGCAATATGGCAAATAAATGCTACTAGAAGATCTGTCTGTGTACGAAAAAAAAAAAAAAAACGTAATTTCTGGGTTTTTACGAGGGCTAAGCTGAAGCTGAGCTCAGTCACACGTCCTGTAGACCCCCATTCACACATGCACCGCAAGCCTGCCGTGTTCTAGTCATTACGCAGCAGAGCTATTTATGGGAACTTTATCTCACGAGGCCGACAGCTCATTAGCAAACAAGTTACTAATACAGCTATATAATTAAATATCTATAACGAATTACATTAGATTCGTTACCTCCAACTATGATCTCCATCTTTCAGATTCATCCTCCATCATACTGTATGTGCATTTATGTATTTTGGAGGCCTGGCAATTGAGGGCAGAGGGTTTCTCTACCTGATGGTTTTTCCAAATTGCATACTATAGCTTTAATAAAGCATGAAGATGTACATGCCCTACACACACACACACACACACACACACGCACACACACACACACAAATCAGTGCATGTAGATAGCACTTTCATCTCAGTCTCTAACCAGCAAATGCAAAAGCAAGCCTGCAGCCAGTCTAACACAATTACCTTCTTTATCAGACATGAACAAAACCGAATGTAAGTCTGAGAAATGGAGAAAAAAAAAAAAAAAAAAAAGAGATAATATAGAGCATGCATGAAAGATAATCCGTGCTTCCTGTGTTTTGTGTCACACAAAGACACAAGTGATTGCAGTGGGAAGATGTCTGAGTGATTTCCATCTCTGAGTGAATCTCACTCACTCGCCATGGAAACCAGAAACGAAAATTAATAGTACAGTGTTATGTCTGATCAAAATATCAGGTCGTTGGAGAGATTTTCACCAGATACAGTGCTTTCTTTAAATCCACATTTTTTGCCACTGATTGGACACGCCCCCTTCTGGCTCCATTATCTATTTACTCCACTTATCATATAGATGGACTTTGCAGTTCTATAATTACAGACTGTAGTTCATCTGCGAGTCCCCTGTTGGTTCTCTGTTCTCTGTTGGTCAGCAGCATCACAGAACAGGTATCATTTGGGTGGTGGATTGTTTATGGTCAGTTCTGCAGTGACACTGATGTGGTGAGGGGGGCGTTTAGTGCAGCAGTGCTGCTGTAGTTCATTTAAACACCTCAGTGACACTGCTGAGATAGGACTGATGCACCAACCAAATAATCCCTGCTCTGAGGTGGAACTATTGGGGTCCGGACCATTAGAACAGAGTACACAGTATGTACAGTCCGAAAATGAAGAACTACAAAGTCCAGCTTTACAGAACGAGGAACTGAGAACATGGACAATAGGTGGAGCAAAACGGGGTGTGTCCATACTTTTGACCGCTACTGTATATTATCATATTAATCTCTTAATGGGAGTTTTTAAAGAGCATATGAGACGCCTTTGATGTTCCAATTCTTTAGCACTTGAAATTTCTGGTCTGTAGCCTGAAAGATGCAAATAAAAGTGGTCCCTCGTGTCTTAAATTGGATTTTCGGTGCGTTCCGTCACCTGTCCGCCTGTTCGTCTCCCTGCTTCCCCAGTCAGGGCTAGGAGTCATAAATATAATATCATCCATCATATAACCTAAAGCTGCTCACCTCATATATCAGCCTGACTGCAAAAGCACGAGATGTAATTGTGAGAGGGCGTGAGGACGTGAAGCCGTTCGGGTTCGGCGCAGTGCAGATACAGACGCGGGGGGGCATCTGACCCTCTTCAGTCACGGTTCAGAGAGAACGGGAGGCGGCACGGGGCTGTGCTCCCGGAAATCCTCTCCGAATCCCGAAAACAGAACCTGCTGTTTGTTTTCATATCCAGCACGCTGTGACAGGAGGACGGTTTATTCAGAACTTTACATCATGAACCCGAGAACTGATCATAATGCAGATTAATTGAGTGGGTGTCTGTCCGGCGCCCCAAACATTCTCCCCTGGAGGGACGTTGCAGTACATGGAACTGATGACATGACCAATTATTCATTCATTCATTCATTATCTTCCGCTTTATCCTATATTAGGGGGGGTTCCCCATGCCCATCCAGGGGAGAACGTTTCGGGCACTGGGCAGATACACCCAGGACAGGGTGCCAATCTATCACTGGGCACACACTCACTCACACAAACACACTCTATATGGGGCAATTTGGAGAACTCAATTGACTTGATCCATGTTTTTGGACTGTGGGAGGAAACCGGAGAACCCGGAGGAAACCCACGCAGACACGGGGAGAACATGGAAACTCCACCCAGATGGGGCTTCGAACCGGGAATCCCTAGTGCTGAGAGGAGAACATGCTTAACACTAAGATACCGTGTCGCCCTACATGACCAATTAGTTAATCCAAAAGAAGGCGTGTCCAAAAATTGCTACTGTGTAGATGGTAATATTTCAAATTAGGTTTGCTTTACATTCGTATACTTATTATTATTATTATTATTGGCTGCTGGAATCAGAACCATGAACGTGATATAACGTGGCCTGCATCTGTAAAGTTGCACTCCATCTTGCTTCTTTGACATGATGAATATTTAAATCTGTAAAAGCTTCACTTCTTTACACTGCATTCAGATGAAGAATGAAGCCGGATAAATAAGAAATAAAAATCTGCCCCGGGCTGCAAAAATAATAGAGTCTTTTAGATGCACGTTCTGCATCAGTCCGGTCCGAACGAGCCTGCGTCGATATCTCTGAGATCTAAATGAGCGTGCATTCATAGATTTGGAAAACACGCGCTGGTCTCCGACATGGACGCCCGGCTCAGCGGATTCATTTGTGTTGTATCGTTTTTGCGCTTTGTGACTCAATATCCGTCCAATAAGCCTGAGAGATGTGGACGGGGTGGACGGGGTGGACGGGGTGGACGGGGTGTCACGGGGCAGAGCGTGTGGCCAAATGAAATAAGTCTGAAGATACAAACAATAGTAATAAAATAAACATCACACCTCATCTCATCTTCTTGAGGGGGGGGGTGTTGGTGGTGTAGTGATCAGCACCTCTGTCTCTCAGCACTGAAGATCCGGGTGCGAATCCCGATCTCGGTGGAGTTTGCATGTTCTCCCTGTGTCTGTGTGGGCTTTCTCCGGTTCCCTGGTTTCCTCCCACAGTCCAAAAACATGGATTCAAGGTGAATTGGCTTAATTCCCCCTATATATATATATATATAGGTGGCTTAGTGGTTAGCATGTTCTCCTCTCAGCATTAGGGATTCCCGGTTCGAATTCCCATCTGGGTGGGGTTTCCATCTTCTCCCTGTGTCTGCCTGGGTTTCCTCCGGGTTCCCTGGTTTCCTCCCACAGTCCAATTGAGTTCTCCAAATTGCCCCATATAGAGTGTGTGTGTGAGTGAGTGTGTGCCCAGTGATAGATTGGCGCCCTGTCCTGGGTGTATCTGCCCAGTGCCCGAGACGTTCTCCCCTGGATGGGTATGGGCAACCTCACCCCGCTACCTTAATATAGGATAAAGTGGAAGATTAAGGATGAATGAATGAATGAATGAATAAATATATATATTTAAGCGAGTGTATGCCACAAAATATCAACTGAACTGAGAATAATGATCTGCCGTGGCGCCCCCTAATGGAAGCAGCCTCTAAGTTACTGGATTGTATGATGTCATGGTCCCTGTGAGCCTCTCTGGATGAGGGCACACCCTCGGCATGAAAATGAACGTGTGGATTAAAACATCACAGCAAAGTTTCTGCTCAGTACGCCATGTGAGAAGCTAAAGAAAATCGGTCACGGCTCGATTCCATGTCTTATTACAAGAACAATCTGTCAGCTTGAAACCACTTTACTAAACTACCTGTTTCTGAGTACATCAGCGAACCTTAACATGGTCCGCCGTGCATGACATCCCTTTATTTCCAGCAACTGGGCAGGAGGAGCCCGAAAATAACAATGATCCTGAGAAAAAAGTGCAGAGTGTGTACCTGCAGAAGGGCAACAACCTTCTGCAGAAAGAAAACCCTGTGGAGAACATGCTACACCTCGAAAACAATCGATGCCTCAGTTGTGCAGGTTTAATGAAGTGTGTGGAACGAACTATGGACCAGTTTGTAAAAGTCTCTCTCTCTATTCCATAATATTCCATCCATCCATTATCTTCCTTTTTATCCTCTATTAGGGTCGCGGTGGGGTTCCCCATGCCCATCCAGGGGAGAACGTTTCGGGCGCTGGGCAGATAGACCCAGGACAGGGTACCAATCCATCGCTGGGCACACACTCACTCACACAGACACACTCTACATGGGGCAATTTGGAGAATTCAATTGACTTGATCCATGTTTTTGGACTGTGGGAGGAAACCGGAGAACCCGGAGGAAACCCACACAGACATGGGGAGAACATGGAAACTCCACCCAGATGGGGATTCGAACCGGGAATCCCTAGTGCTGAGAGGCGAACGTGCTAAACCACTAAGCCACCGTGCCGCCCAGTACCATTTAATTCCCCTCATTTTTTTTATTCATTCTTTAGCTTCCGCTTTATCCTCTATTAGGGGCGCGGGGGGGTTCCCCATGCCCATCCAGGGGAGAACGTTTCGGGCGCTGGGCAGATACACCCAGGACAGGGTGCCAATCTATCGCTGGGCACACACTCACTCACACATACACACTCTATATGGGGCAATTTTGCAGAAATCAATTGACTTGATCCATGTTTTTGGACTGTGGGGGGAAACCGGAGAACCCGGAGGAAACCCACACGGACATGGGGAGAACATGGAAACCACCCAGATGGGGTTTCGAACCGGGAATCCCTAGTTCTGAGAGGAGAACATGCCAACCACTAAGCCACAATGCCCCCTATTCTATAATATCTCATCACAAAATGCAGTGTGCAGTTGCAGCAGCGGTCCGGTTCTCTGATTATATAACAAACTGATCGGTTCTTTTAATCAGCTCATCCTTTATAGATCAGCTGCTCACAGTGCAGCCGTGATAATCTGCTGCCTCTCATCACGGCCCGCTTCCCACCAGCACATCCCGAATTCAGCATCATTAAGGACGCCGTCCATGGCGCGAGAATCCAGCCAGATGCAGCTGCAGCCGGAAACGTGCACCATGCGTGATGTACAGCTGCAGTCGGCTGACAAGGACGCGGCGGCGCCGCCCCACGGCGACCCTGTCCTCCCGCCCGATACTCCTCATAAAGCGTGTACCTGCACCTCATCATCTCTGCCTCTCTCTGTCAGTCATCTTTCTCGCGGCCGAGTCCGGTGTGATCGCTCCAATATGGTGATATCCAGCTCGCGCCTCGGCCATGGACACGGGGTGAAAATGGGAAATCGATAAAGCAGCATACTGGATAATATTGTTTTGGCTGGAAGCATCTTAGCGATGAAGCACAGCCCGCGTGTTGGGCTTTTTTTATTTGAAATCAAGCTTGTTCTCTTGTAAGAGATTATTTCAGCTTCTCGCGGCCTGTTCGGAGCGATCACAAGACACGCTCCAATAAATGGATTTTAATTTAGGGGCCCATCTGAACGAGGAGTTCATTCCGTTCGGTAATTGTTTGCCATTTCGAACAAATAAACCCGCCATCAAGAGCTCAATTATGATTCTGAGGCAAAGCCTGTATTTGTGAAATGTTTTAGGTGTGTGGAGAAGAAAAAAAACAATTTAATACGTCTGCATTTGTGAGTTAATAAATATACAGGGGGCGGCACGGTGGCTTAGTGGTTTAGCATGTTCTCCTCTCAGCGCTAGGGATTCCCGGTTCGAATCCCAGTCTGGGTGAGGTTTCCATGTTCTCCCCGTGTCTGCGTGGGTTTCCTCCCACAACAACATGGATCAAGTCCATTGAATTCTCCAAATTGATATAGAGTATGTTTGTGTGAGTGAGTGTGTGTCCAGCGATAGAATGACGCCCTGTCCTGGGTCTATCTGGCCAGCGCCCGAAACGTTCTCCCCTGGATGGGCACGGGCCCCCCCCCCCCCCCCCGCGCGACCCTAATACAGAATAAAGCTGGAGATAATGAATGGATGGATAAATATAGAGGGTCGTTCCAAATGTAATGCCCTAGAATTTTTTTTCTTAGCCGATTTGACTCCACTCATCGTCCATGTTCTCATTTTGTAGTTCTACAATTTCGTTCTGTAGTCCATCTGTTTGTGTTCTACAGTGCATCCTGTGTACTCTGTTCTCTAATGCTCAGAACCACCACACAGCAGGGGTTATGTTGTTGTTGCATATATTCCTATAACACACATAACTACCGTATGTAATAAAAGCTGTTGTGATTACAGATGCTATCGCGTCAGAATTAAGCTCAGCGCTCGTGTAAGTTCATTCATTCATTATCTCCCGCTTATCCTCTATTAGGGTCGCGGTGGGGTTCCCCATGCCCATCCAGGGGAGAACGTCTCGGGCGCTGGGCAGATAGACCCAGGACAGGGCGCCAATCTATCGCTGGACACACACTCACTCACACAGACACACACTATATGGGGCAATTTTTTGAGAATTCAATTGACTTGATCCATGTTTTTGGACTGTGGGAGGAAACCGAAGAACCCGGAGGAAACCCACGCAGACACGGGGAGAACATGGAAACTCCACCCAGATGGGGATTCGAACCGGAAATCCCTAGCGCTGAGAGGCGAACGTGCTAAACCACTAAGCCATAGTGCCGCCGCTCGTGTAAGTTGACTGAGTAATTTATTTGTGATAATTATACAGATCTACGGTTCTCGGAGGCTGTTTGTGGGCGTGACGCGACGCCGCGGACTCTGTTGAGCAGCAGTAAGAGTAAATGAAAGGTTTGGAGCGAGCCGTGGGTGAGGAGGACGGCATGGTGCTGGAATTCAACTCGAGCTCACGGATTCAGCTCAGCTGATAATGAATTAATTCCCTTCCAACTGCAGTCTTCTGTTTATGAACCTCTGTTTCCTCTAATGAAAAATGAAATGAATAATCATAACCGTCAAAACGAAGACGGAGAAAAGCGATGATTAATGAGGAACTGATGGTTGTCCTTTTAGATGAAAAGAACTGAAGAGACTGGTGTTTATTTACAGATTTAGAGATTCATTTGTGTACTTTATGGTCTGTCTGTCTGCCTTTCTGTGTGTTGAAGAGCAAAAGAACATGTGTGTGTGTGTGTGTGTGTGTGTGTGTGTGTGTGTGTGGGCGTGTGTGTGTGTGTGTGTAAAAGTTGTCTAACTGGAACAGGGTTTCAATAATGCAGAGGTCAATAGAAATGCCACTCAGAGACAGGATAACAGTCTCTCTCTCTCTCTCTCTCACACACACACACACTCACACACACACACTCAGTCTCTCTCTCTCTCTCTCTCTCACACACACACACTCAGTCCCACTCTCTCTCTCTCTCTCTCTCACACACACACACTCAGTCTCACTCTCTCAGTGCAGTCATGCAGTGAAAGCTGAAGGTGATGGAGATTTGCACTGGGGGTGTTGTTGTGCATATTTAGGAGGCTTTATCTCACTCTATTAAAACTGTGACACTATTTCACACCGACACCCACCTCACCATCACCATCACCCCCCCCACACACACACACACCCCTTCATCACCCTCTAGCTCAGCATCATAGCTGGTTTGTTCATTAAACCACATAATCAATTGTACAGCCCTTTAACACCAGAGGGTGACTTTGTGTCTGAATTTAATATGTATGCTTTTTTTTTAATGAATTTTTGAACCTAACACACACACACACACACACACACACACTTTCATTAACTGTTCTGTAAATAAGAATAAATACGGGACAGGAACTGTATTATTGAATGTACAGTGCTGCGGCACTTCAACACAAACTACACAATTCATTTATTATTCAGGTTTTGTGTTTATGCCTTTGTCATCGAAACAACCCCGATCGTAATGTGTTTCATTAAATATGCGAAAACTGCAATTAAATTAAACAAATTTAACAAAAAACAAAATCATAAAAAAATAATAAAACTAATAAAAATTAATCCATTATCTTTCGCTTAATCCCATACTAGGGTTAGGGGGGGCTTCCCCGTGCCCATCCAGAGGAGAACGTGTCGCTGGGCAGGGCGCCCAGGACAGGGCCAATCTATTGCTGGACACACCCTCACTCACACAAACACACATTATACGGGGCAATTTTGAGCATAGGCGGCACGGTGGCTTAGTGGTTTGGCACGTTCGCCTCTCAGCTCTAGGGATTCCCGGTTCGAATCCCCATCTGGGTGGAGTTTCCATGTTCTCCCCGTGTCTGCGTGGGTTTCCTCCGGGTTCTCCGGTTTCCTCCCACAGTCCAAAAACATGGATCAAGTTAATTGAATTCTCCAAATTGCCCCATATAGAGTGTATGTGTGAGTGAGTGTGTTCCCAGCGATGGATTGGCGCCCTGTCCTGGGTGTATCTGCCCAGCGCCCGGGCTGTTCTCCCCTGGATGGTCATGGGGAACCCCACCGCGACCCTAATAGAGGATAAGCGGGAGATAATGAATGAATGAATGAATTTTGAGCATTCAATTTGCCTTGAATCCATGTTTGTGGAAAAAGTTTCAAATTTGCAATTCAGAGACTGAACCCTCGAGATTAACATCGCTGAGCTGATACACCTTTTAATCAGCCGACGATCATTAAACTAAACAAAGAACGAAGTCAACAGGAGTGTGATATCACCCCCGTATGAATCCGGTGTTGACTTTCTCGTGCTCCCTGAGAACAGCTCACACCTGTTCCTGATAATTAATCTCATGATGGCTCATTAAAGCGTACATTTATAATCCCGTTTGGCTTTGCCTTTTGTAATGCCTTGCAAGAGCGACCATGTGATGCTGAGCCCTGCCGCTTCATGTGGTCACATCTTCAGTCCTCACTTTAACTCGTTAGTAAATTCTGCTTTAAATAAAAGCATGTCTTCTGGTTGTCCTCATCTCTATTTTTATCCTCAGTGACAAACTACCGCAATACGGATGATAAGTGTAGCTAAAAGGGGGCGTGTCCAAACCTTTGACTCCGACTGTATAGTAATTCATTCATTCATTATCTCCTGCTTATCCTCTATTAGGGTCGCGGGGGGGTTCCCCATGCCCATCCAGGGGAGAACGTCTCGGGCGCTGGGCAGATAGACCCAGGACAGGGCGCCAATCCATCGCTGGGCACACACTCACTCACACAGACACACTCTATATGGGGCAATTTTTGAGAATATAATTAACTTGATCCATGTTTTTGGACTGTGGGAGGAAACCGGAGAACCCGGAGGAAACCCACGCAGACACGGGGAGAACCACTAAGCCACCGTGCTGCCCCTGTATAGTAATGTATAAGTATATTTCGGTTCAGCCTGAGAATGCTCTGTGTAAACATCCGAGACTGAGCTCGTCCTATGAGCATAAATCTTCAGTCCAGCTAATCATTATTAATAGATTTTGCATGAAAATGTGATTCCAGACATAAGCGAGCAGAAACCTAATTGCCCCTACATCATTATGACTCGGCAGTAATGCAAACTGAGGAATTTTGCCACAGATGGCCACGAGGCATTAGAACACAGTCCATCCATGACAGCTAAATTGATATTATTAAAAGTGGGATTGGGTTTTCCTTGTAGTTACGACGTTCCGTCATGTACCACCGTGTACCACGGCCTCAGCGGGTAAACAGAATAAATAACCAACAAAAACATGGATTCAAGGAGAATGGGTTGCTGTAAATTGCCCTTATATAGTGTATCTGTGTGAGGGAGTGTGTGTGCCCAGCGCTGGATTGGCGTCCTGTCCTGGATCTGCTTGGATTTGCCATTTGAACACTCAACCTTCAGATTGATGATTCAACATCCTAACCACTGAGCTGCCACACCCTTTAATATTTACGGTGCAGTTTTTGTCCCTTGTCACATTTTCCTTAAAAATCTCGTGGAAAATAAACCCCGGTGTGGATCAGGGACATCGCCCGGCTGTTCCAACATTTGAACTCGTTCAGGTTTAGGACAGAATCTTAATCTCTGCTTGCCGTGTCAGTGTAATAGGTTTACCCCGGGGTAGTTCATAACGTCACCGACACAAATGATTTCTCAGGTGGGACTCCGGTGGCCTGCGACTAGCTATTTTTCTCCGACTGACCCTCCGGCTCCGCTCCAGCTCTGGCAATCAAACAGTATAACATCCAAAAAAAAAAAAAAAGGAAATTAATGGAGGAGCAGGTTTCTCATAAACTCACAGCCAAACCTTCACAGCTTTCCCTGAGTCGTTTGACTTTGGACTTTGGTCTGGACTTCGTCTTTCCATTAGGGAGTCTCCTGATGGGTGTGGTCATCTCAAAAAGAGGTGTGTTCTGGTACATTTCTCACGTATTGCTATCTCAATGACAGAAAACAAGCCGACATGCCTCAAAACAAACTGCGTGGTTGACCGCTTACTAAAAATTCCCCAAAGCCCTGGATATGTAATATACAGCATATATATATATATATATATATATATATATATATATATATATATATATATATATATATATATTCATTCATTCATTCATTATCTTCCACTTTATCCTCTATTAGGGTCGCGGTGGGGTTCCCCATGCCCATCCAGGGGAGAACGTCTCGGGCGCTGGGCAGATAGACCCAGGACAGGGCGCCAATCCATCGCTGGGCACACACTCACTCACACAGACACACTCTAAATTGGGCAATTTTGAGAATTCAATTAACTTGATCCATGTTTTTGGACTGTGGGAGGAAACCGGAGAACCCGGAGGAAACCCA